>JAQIVZ010000618.1:0-56927 GCA_034700945.1 Arrhopalites spinosus | reverse complement strand
TGAGAAGAATCTGGAGGGAGGGGGGGGGGGAAGTTGTATAGTACGCAACATTTATTTTAAGAAATGTATATTTGTTGTGTAGTTTATTGTGTTGAGAAAAACACATTATTCTTGATATAGATATTACGCATCAACTTTTGTGATGACTCTTAGTCATCACCAACGTCACTAATTTCATGCCGTCATGACCTTATGCATTTTTATAGTCTGATTCGTCATCAATAATAGTTTCATCACTACTTATGGGACTTTTAATGAATGACATAAAATGTCCTTTTTTATTCATAATTATTGAATTAATTAATTCACAAAAAAAATATTCACGAGCTCTTTAAGTTATCTGTGGAATTATTATAAGGACGACACAAAGTAATTTGTTGCGACCCATGATTTGACTTGAGGCTCAAAAATAGGTGTCTGTACTTAACAAGTCACGCTCAAATTGTTACAAAAATGATGAACACCCTTTTACATCCTCTTCCATGTTTATTCCCTATCCATTGGATTGATGAAATGACTCGAATTTGAAATTTTTATAACGCCCTACCATATTTTTACAAAAACTTGATTGAATCAACAAACTAAATTCTCTCTCTCTTTTCGTCCTCCTCATTTCCTTTCACAAAGATTCCATGTTATTTGTTCCTTTGGCGTGTTCATCTCTCTCTCTCTGTTGAAAAGAACTATATAAAGTATGACAATGTTTACGTGTATGACACGAGTGAATAATTATTTAACTTGACATAAAAAAGGTAACAATATTATTCAACTTGTGCATTATATGAGTTTATTTTAATTTATACACAAAATATATTCACAGAGGATGGGATGTGCCTGGATTAGTTAAAGAGCACGCTATAATATTGTGCTTTATTTAGTCAACATTGTTATTTTTTAACAGAGGAAAAAATAAACTTTGTGTGGGTGTTAATTAAGTGTTTTCATGTCATACAAAATAAGTTGCAGTAACTCGCTTTTTTTATAAAGGTAAACATTTTTAAAGTTTAATTTTATCCATGCGATTAAAATAGACCTATATTTCTAGCCCACATATTGTAATGCCCATAAACATTTAATGTGAGGATGAATGGCGGAATCATCATCATCATCACACAAAAAAGTCAAGTGGATAATAATTAGTTGTGTAACATTATTTGTTATTGGATGGAAAATTATTCGAGAGTCGAATCGGAGTTCACGGTCGACACGCTTCAATGGTTTATGGCTGTGATCATAAATTGGAAACAATTTTTTAACCTCTACTATTTTATTATAATATCAGTTAACTCTATTCTTATGTTTGAACTTGAGAAAAAGTGTTTAAAATGGAGTAAATACATAAATTTTTACTAAACTATTTTTTTTCTTCCGTGTACAATTTTAATACTCTTGTTATTTGTAAAAAATAAACAAAAAAATAATTGCAACTTTATTATAGAGCGAATATCAAGAGGGAACTTTCTTGTTTCTTGTTTTTGTTTGGTGTTTCTGATTTCTAAAAGAAACAAGCGCGTATAAAATTATAATAATGTATGAGATTTTTTTTCTACAAAGCACTGACACACTGTCATCATCATAATTCCATTCTTGGCTAGTGCAAAAAAAATATATAAGCAAAATGTAGCCTGTCATTGTTGGTGAGGGTGAGGGTGTTCCATATTATTGGGTTTGTTACATTAGTATTTAGGCCTTTTTCTCTTTACAATATTACAAGAGACGATATGAGACCAGATTACAAAGATAAAGGGACAAATTGAAGGGCAAAACGGTTATGGTTTATGGTTTAGCCTTAGTTACAAAATCATTAAGTACTGTACAACAAAAAAGTGAAATTTTGGTGTAGGTGGAAGATTATCCTGTAAAAAAAGAGAATGTACAGATATATTAACTAAACATAATATATTTTTATTATATATTTTGCAAAATCAAGTAGATCCTCATAAAAAAATGAAGAAAAAGTTCACATTCTCGTGTAAATTATTTTTTTGGGATAATGCGAATACAAGCCCAATAAAAGTAACATGAGTTTTTTTTGTAGTTAAAAATTAGAGAAGCAAATGGCCACGAAAGTAACGACGGAAAATAAATAGAGTTACCTTTGGCAGTTTATAACGTGCTTTTCTAAGGACAGTCTCAAATTGCAAAATATGATAAATGGACTCGTGCGAACGGGGGAAAAAAATCGATCAGTTGACTTTAATTTACATTTGTCATCGAATGACAAACTTTTCATTCGATGTAAATAAATAACATTTAAATAATTCAACTAAGATCAGATTAACTGATTCAAATTCTGATAATCAGTCCATGCTAAATTGGTATTCCTTTAATGTCTAGTCTTATCACGAGAATCTGTAAATATTATTAAATTGTTAAAGAATAAAATGACAACTTGTTTTTGTTGTTGACATGAAAATGATGTGTACATTAATTTAATCAAATGCACGTGGTATGAATAAGGTCAAATATTTCAGTAGGAAAAATATTGTACACGAAATTAATTATTCAGTTTTTTAAAATGCTTAGTGATCAGTTTTTTATATTTAATGGAATTTTGAAGAGAACAAGGATATCAAATTGTGACATTGTTTAATTAATCATTTGGAATAATATTGTGAAAATTATACATAATTGACTATTTTCGTCAATGACGAATATATAAAAAAAGTACTTAATATTTAAAGGTTAAAAATTAAATTCAGTCACTGAAAATTAAACTCAAAATCAGTTGGAATCATCGGAACATTGAACGTCATTTCTCGATCTCCAGACCCTCCATCAAGAGTTTCTTCTTCTTCCGTGGAAGATTCGTCATTCTGGTCAAGATGAAAAAAATTAATTAATTAATTGACAACATTATAAAATGTGAAGAATTTTACCTCGTCGCCATTAAAATATTTTTCAATAATATACGATGCTTTTCCACTGATATCTTTATTCTCGTCTCTCTCCAAACTCTCCATATATTCCAAACCCTTGGCCTCCTCAATATGTTCTAAATAATCATCTAGTTCATCATACTTTGCCGCCACCTGTGTTCAAACATATTAATTTGCAGTGAAACTGAAAACAATTTAAAAATTAATCAACTAATTGTAAAAAATTACGCGTAACATATTATGAATGCATTTAAGAGCTGAGTAGACAGCAGTACTATTTCGACTCTTTAAATGATTACTGACACTATTAATAATTCCATGTTTTTGAAGATAAATGAGTTGGTCCATTTTACACAATGCTGTCACATTGGATAACAAATATAGAGCTTCTACTTGACTATCTTTATCTCCCTAAATTCAAAAATTGCAAATAAAATAATTAACTTTAATTTTTGACAATAAATAGTCTTCAAATATTTTACCCTTTCCAAAACATAAATTACAGGAGGAGCCAATCCTCCATTGAGAACGGTTAATATTTGTTCATATGTACCACAAGCAATATTTCCAACAGCTCTCGTTGCCTGTTTCATAAAATGTTTTCTAGGACTTCTCATTAATTGTAATAAAGCAGGTAGGGCAACTGCATCTAAGACGTATTGAGCCTACAGGAAAAAATATTAAAACTCAAAATATTAGAAATTAAAGACAAAAATTTGATTTTGTTCAATTTACTTGAGAATTACTTCCAGCGGCAAAATTGCTAATAATTTTGAGACAATGTTTAACTGTTCTGCAATCATCAGACTCCAAAAGATAAGTCACTTCCTGTAACATATTTGACTCGTAAATTTCTTCTAGCCAGTCATCTCTGGCACTCAGTAATGATATTCCTCTAGCTGATTCTCCTATAAAAAATTAATTAAAATTAAATTGGGAAAACATTAAATGTAAAATAAATTTTAACTTACTAACGACCCTTGTGTCCTTATGGTACAGTCGGTTAGTAAAAATTTTGAGACACTATTCAAATTATTAAATTAAACATTATCAAAATTTGAATCACTGTTAACTGAAAAGTCTCTCTTACAGTTAAAAGTTCTTCGTTTGGATTCCCAGGACTTCTCGGTCCATTTTCTGGACCGTCACACATATTCGCCAGTGTCTAAACAATACTACTCAAGTTATCTGCCTTTAGAAATAATAAAATTGTATTTTAAAATTCAAATTTTATAAAGGTCATTTATTAATTTACCGGCTGCTTTTTATGTCCCATGCCACAAAGTTTTTTAACTAAACCTTTACTCCTTAACATTTGCCGTATTTCATGACTATCCCCTGAAATATTGCCAATACACCAAACTGCTTGATCTGAAATACGAGGATCTGACGAATCAAAAAGACCAAGAAGAACATCCACAGCACCAGATTGAACAACCGCTTTGCCTACAAATAATGTTTTTTAGCTTTAATTGCTACTGTAATTAAATTAATTAATTAGTTAAATTTTAACTTGTATTATTTCCATAAGCCAATGTGGTCAAGACCCATGCAGCTTCATATTGAATCTCTGGTGAGCCCTCACACTTTAAATATTCTACTAATTTAAGAATAACTCCATGCGTCAGAAATACCTCCATTGGTCTAGGTCTAACATTTTTGAGAAATTCATGAGCCATTTTTAATCCAGCTAAATGTTGACTGGGGTCCGGTCCAGACATTAATTGATTGATGGCCGTAATTCTAGCTACTCTTTCCTGTTGTTGTTGTGAATTGAGGACAATGTCACTATCATTTGATGAATATCCATCCATGAGTTCATCTTCTAAGCCTCTTTTTTTCGACATTTGATTATCTTTCGTTGCTTTTCTCAACTCGACCATCTCCTCTTGCCTTTTCCGTCTCAAGTTCTTGATATTTAAATTTAAAGGTTTTTAATTTAAAAAAGAAAGTTGGCAATGTATCTGTACTTACATCGGCATCTCTGGCATTTGACTTGAATTGTTCCTTAAATTTATCTATGTCCATTTTAACTGTAGTTTTTGTTGTTGAAAAATAAATGCTTTCAATTAAATAAAACACTTTTTGTTAAGCTTGTTATGGTTTGACGAATGCACAAATTAATTAACTAATAATACTGTATTTATTGCAAAAATTTTATTCAGAATTTAAATGATGATTAACTAACTAAAAAACAATGATCACGCACACAGCACTGCTAATTAGCGGCGCTTACCTTTGTTCTTGACTGGAATGGTGTCGCGTGCGTGGTAAACGTTTTTTAATTAGAAGTTGAAATTCATTTTAGCAAATTAACATTAAATGGCCCATGGCAACAAGAGTACAAAAAATTTTGCCTTGTAATTAATCTTGGTAATACTAAAGTAAAGGTAACAAATATCCAGTCAATTCTGCTAATTTTCTTTGTTCTGTGTTCTTGTTAGAGAAGGGATTTGGGATTTTGAGTGAGAGATCATCAACTGCAAAATTTATGCCTCGAGACAGCTTTCGTCCTTGAGTGCATCATACTTGCCGTATGGAACAGTGACAATGTAGTTCTATTAACAGTGAACGTAAACGTTAGAGTTTTTAACAATAAAATTTAAATATTTTTCACATACTTTCAGTGGAATACGACGTTTGTCCAGTCCAGTACAAAATGCGTACTGTTTACCCTGCAACCATTTTCTCTCAACATTTTTAGTGGCGTCAACATCAGCCCAATTAAAGTTTTTAATGAATTCTCCCACAGTCTCATCGTCCTTGGGTTCAATGATATGCAAGGCATCCAAAGCATTCAGTGGTTCTTCATAAGTACTATTTTTTAAGTAGAAAGGGCTATCAGGATATTCTACAAGTTGATCTTTCCTGCCAATCAAAAAAAGGAAAAATGGTTAAAAAACTGAATTAATTTTTAATTTAATTCAAAAAATATTTACTGTGGTTCATAAGGCATTTGAAGTTCCTTCAAAATCTCTCCATCAGCTTTGATGATTCCTAATGCTCCCAAAAATGTTTGATATTCTGGCATAGATTTACAATCTGCAAAGTTGATTTTCGGATAGTAGTACACAAATGACATGCACATTTCATCTCTGATGCCCAAACCACCCTAAAATTTTAAATTAATTAATAATTTAAAAAAAATTATTTAAATTGTAGACAAAATTGTAAACTTACAAAGGCAGGAGTTGTTCTATTGACAGTCTCGTACTCACAAACAGTCATGAGTTCATCGCCAGGCATAATTTTTCTTGTTGGTTTGAGAACTCGAGCTTGTTGGTAATTGTAATCGTAGTTATTGTCCTGTGAAAAAATTGTCGTTATTTTAAGGAATTATGAATATTAAATGTCCAATGTCTATTTAATTTAAATTGTACGTGAGCAATTGGCTCCAACTCGACTCCATCACGAAAATGTCTTAAAATGACTTTTCTTCCTTGTTGATGGGCATGGAGGAGAACTGTTGTGACTGTGATTCCATTTTGAGGGATTGCCTACAGATTTCATAATTAATTATTCAAGTTTATGTTTGTACAAATTAAAATAATTAAAGTGGTACAGTACCTCTCGGGTACACTCAGAAGTGCAGAATCCAGCACTGCTAAAAGTATCCAAACCTGCAGGGGAAAAAATTAATTTTTAATTTGTAATGTCTCATGTGACTCCATTTATAGGATAATCAGTTTGTGCTAAAACCAGATGTATACTTAAACAGTAATAATAAAATTAAATTTCATTAAGTTCATGGCATTAACTTACCTGGAGGAACAACATGGAATGGATGAACTTTATGACCTACAGCAATTATCCCTTGATCATTATCTCTCAATTCTGGCGTGTAGAAGATGCGGAAACCGGAATTATCAGTAACTGTAAAAATATTTATCATTAGTTTTAATCTTCATTAATTTATATTACAAAAGTTAATTGACTTACAGGAAGTCAGTTGAGGATTGTCCTAAGAAAGAAATATTTGTATGATTATTTTTTTGACATTTATATTTTTAATTGTATAAAAAATCTTACGTAGTGAATTTCAAAGAGGAAATAAGTAGTTCCGCCATGTTCTGAAAATAGGGAATACTTTATTGTAATTAATGTAAACTACTATGAATCATAGTCTATGATTAAGATTATTAATCTCACCTTCTCCTAATGGTGATCCCACATTTTCAGGTAACATATTTCCTACAAAAAAAATAATTCACAAATTATGTTTGGGTCATTAATTTTTATATTTTACAAACCTTCGGATCCAGCCGTCCATATAATGGGGAGGTCAATACAATACTTGCTCCATTCCGGAGGCATATTTTTAGTGTAGCAGCGAACTCCAGCATTATTTAAATGTTGTTCAAATATTTTTGCAGTTGTTCCATCACTAGAAGGAACTCTACATTCCGACATGAAAATGTGATGAATATTGAATTTATTTGCTTCATCAAGGAGAGGTCGAAACTACGTACAAAATGGACATTTTTTAAAAAATTCACCTTTTTCAAAATACCCTGTATTTTATTGTTATAACATACCCCAATCATTTGATGTTTAGTTTTAAGTGTTGGAAACTTGGCAATTTTACAAAAATAAATGTCACTCTCTTCACCAATAGTATTATTGTCCATGTGTACATCCCAATACTTGACATTTGGATATTTTCCTGGATTACTATCAGGAAATTCAGTATGTTGACTTTGAACTTTGAGAAAAGCTCTACGAACTCCCCTTGACTTAAAATGGTAAGGTGGTCTGAATACTCCGTCATCATCCGCTAATTTAGGATCAGCTTTATTGAAAGCCCAAATAATTCTCACCGTTTCATCCTACATACAAAATACCCATAATTCTTAATTCACTGATCAAAATAATTAATAATTAATTAAAATAAGAATTTCTTATTTTTTTACACCAAGTTTCATGTCATGTTCTCCATCACAAGTATTCCACTTTCGTCTAAATCTGATGGTGGTTCCATTCTCCGTCTCCTGTCCTCCAAGAAGTTCATAATTTTGGACTTTGTCCTCTCTCGGTTTTGTATTACCAATACCGTAACAATCCTATTCGTAACAGTAATTAATTAAATTTAATTTAAATTATTTATATTATAAATTAATATTATTTAAATGATAAAAAGTCATTCAAATGGTCAAGAAACTACCTTTATATAAGCTTGACCTTTGTCATCCACCCACCCAATCACAATGTCACTAGAATTAAACATTTAATTTTAATATAAGCAAAAATGATGACATGACACACAGAGGAATTCACCTGTCCTTCATCCCACCATTAGGAGAAAACCCAATGGCCACGTAACCTTTGCCAGGTCCCGTCATCTCAAAAGTAATATAATCTGCATCCTCATGTGTCCATCTTAATTGAAAACCTTCATACATGGACAACTCATGTGTCCACTTAATGGAAGAATTTAAACCTTGAGAAGAATTAGTTGCTCCTCCATGACAAAAATGTCCCAAAACGAGGACACTTGATATGACTGTCAAAATCCCCATCTTTACCTGAACATAAAAATAACAAAAAATTAAATTATGCAAAACAATTATATAATACTACCCAATCAATAAAAACAATATAAGCTGTAAGTGGATACCATGTAGAAATGGAAAGTTGTCTAAAAATGTTGTCGCAACTAGAAAACAAAGAAAAAAATAAGGAGCAAGTATATAAATAAATAACTTGTACTTGTACTCTAAAATAGCACCGTCAATTAGTGCTCTCAAACTTGGACTAAAAGTAGTAGGGGATTGGGCATTATTGGTAGGTTCTTGTCTCAAATCTGGTAAAAATCTCTGGATGTGTTCAAGGTTACAGTGAAAGAACTTGGAGTCCATTAATCTTGACTTATGCTTATACATAACTTGTGGGGAGATATTATGAGCAAAAAAAATTATATTTAAGACCTGCAGTGCCATGAAGGTCAGTTCCCTATTGGTTCTTTCAACAATAGATGATGTTAACAATTACCATCAATGCAATGTTCTCTCTCTAAAATGAAATTCTATATTAGTACATAAGCAGGTACTACTACCCACAACACAGTAACATATCATAGACTAAATGGCCATTTTATCTCCCTCATATGAAGATATAAGCGTAAATTATGAGTGTGTACCTGTACAGTGATAGTCAGTAAATAGAAATGTTTGTGCAAAAATAATGGCACTCAAGTCAAAATGTTACATCGCTTTCCTCTTTGATCATACACAAGTACATGCCTTGATAAAATAATTATTTTTTCTGTAAAAAAACCTTGTTGTTTCCTTTCAAGATCAAAAAGAGTGTCAATGGGATGATTGTCATGTTTGCTTCTTTTTTTTTCTTCTTTTTATGATAAAAACCTGTCTCACACTAGATAATTATCTTGTGTCGTTATTTTTAATCAGGAAATTGTGTACAGTTTTTGTCACTTTTGATAATTTACAGATGAGGAAAAACTTCTTTTAAACGTTCCATTTTATTTTAGTGTGCTTAAAGGATTTTGGAAAATGTACAGAAATTGTGAGGACCTTGATGAAAATTTGGGAATTTCCATTGTGTTTTCAATCACAATTTTCATTTATCCATAATTTAAGATAATCCACTAATTACTCTATAGTTTCTTAATTTTGTAGTTAATTAAATATTCATTTTACACCATCATGTATTTATGCACACCAAAAGAAATGCTTGACATTATGCATTGCATAATAATTAATTTCAGATTCGTATCCGCTTTTATTAATTTTGCTAAAACATTTTTTAATTAACACAGCCACAATGTTTAATATTAAAAGACTAATTTTGTCACTAAAAAAATCTAATGAGTGATCAAGTATGGTCCAATGATGTACAGTAAAGAGCAAGAACGTCAGTTTTAAGTCCGACATTGTAATTTGTACGTGTCATGAGAGAGAGAGAGAGAGATGAAAGGAGTTTAATTGAGAAAGTAGTTAAAATAAATTCAATTTTTTTGTGTTCTTTATTTAATGAGACAGATGAAGGCAGTAGAAGAAGGAAGGGGAGGGTGGTTTGGAGTATAAAAAAATAAATGTAAATAAAAACAAATTTTTATTTGTCCGTAAAAGTAAAAAGTAAAAGTATTTTTTTGTATATCATGTCAGTGAAGTAGTCATTGACCTAAGGGTGATGATCTACAAATAAGTATAAGTCTTGAGAAGGGATGACTAAAGTAAATACATTTTTTTAAATTGTAATTTAAGCCATCAAAGATCTTGCTCTACGATAAAGATTATTCACTGGATTCCATGAACTCCATGAAGACTCTTGTTGTTGTTCTTGGACATTAGAGGCATCGGCGTAAGGATCTTGATAGTCATTGGATTGTGGGTAAGAGAGTTGAGATGATGGATTTGGTTGTGGATAACTGTAAAATGAAAAAAAAATTAATTTGAAGATTATCAACTAATTAATTTCTTAAAATAATAATAATTTTTTAAATTTTATTAAGAAATACTTGTAGCCTCCAGAGATTTCCTTTTCTTTACATGGTTTCTCTACAATTTTGGTCACAATCTTCTCAACTGGAACCTCAACGGTCTTGACAACATCCTTGTAGACAATTTTCTCGACGGGGACTTCAATTCTGCGGTCTTGATAAACAATCTTTTCTACAGGTACTTCAACTCTCTTAATGACCTCAACTGGGACTTCAACTCTTCGATCCTTGTAAACAATTTTCTCGACTGGAACCTCAACTCGCTTGATGACCTCAACGGGTACTTCAACTCTCTTGATGACCTCAACTGGTACTTCGACTCTGCGATCCCTGTAAATAATTTTCTCTACTGGAACTTCGACTCTACGTTCAACTGGAACCTCCACTCGTTTGATGACCTCGACTGGAACCTCAACTCGCTTGATGACCTCAACAGGTACTTCAACTCTCTTGATGACCTCAACTGGGACTTCGACTCTACGATCTTTGTAGACAAGTTTCTCAACTGGAACTTCAACTCTACGTTCAACTGGAACCTCCACTCGTTTGATGACCTCCTTGGTGACGATCTTCTCAACTATTTTGGGTTCACAAACAGGAGGAAGATAAGTTGCTTGTGGAGGACAAGCTGGACAAGATCTTTGAGGAGGACAAGTTGGTGGTGGTAAAGGTCTTGGGCACTCCTTTTGTGGAGCACAATATGGGCAGGGAGGTGGTGGAAGGGGTCTTGGACAAGTGATCTGAGGTGGACAGGTCTGCAAAGGTGAGAAAATTAAAAAATGAACAAAATTTTTTCAAATATGTCATGATTGAATCTTTATGTCTAGAAAATTATAGCTTAACGTACCTGGCACTGTCTTTGAGGTGGACATGAAGGTGGTTGCGTGGGTCTTGGACAAATTGTCTGAGGTGG
Organism: Arrhopalites spinosus; assembly: GCA_034700945.1. NCBI lineage: Eukaryota > Metazoa > Arthropoda > Collembola > Symphypleona > Arrhopalitidae > Arrhopalites > Arrhopalites spinosus. Next base: position 45,676 of record JAQIVZ010000618.1, on the reverse strand, counting down.
ACAGGGAGGTGGTGGCACAGGTCTTGGACAATTAACTTGTGGACAAGGAGGTGGTGGTAAAGGTCTTGGGCACTCCCTTTGTGGCTCACATCGCTACAAAAACAATAAAAATATAATTTAACATGCACAAAATAGTAAACAGCCTATTAAATACCCGGGTTTCAAAAAATACTGTAGGGTCTACCCCCGTCTATAATAAAAGTTATACTTATGACCCCGGTTCAGAGGTCACTTCTTATAGTGTACGACATACCTGACATTCCTGTCGAGGTGGACAGGGAGGTGGTGGCACGGGTCTTGGACAATTAACTTGTGGACAAGGAGGTGGTGGTACAGGTCTAGGACAAGTTTGTGGAGGACATGTCAAGGGTTGTTGAGCAGGGCATCTTGGAGGAGGTGGGCAAATTTTAGGAGGTTGAGTTGGGATTTGGGGACATCTTGTTGGAGGAGGACAGGGAGTTTGAGGGGGACATGAATTTGGTGGTAAGTAAGTTGGTCTTGGTGTGGTATAAGTGTAGCCAGTCTCAGTGGCTTGAGAATTTCGATTATTGGTCGTAGGAATTGTTCTGGATGGAAATCCTGGAATGACTTGTTGACTTAAAATTTGATTTTCACTCTCATAATAATTATGTTGTGGAGTCGTCTGTCTATTTGTGGGTCTTCTGGGTGTATTTGGTGGCAGTAAAAATTCTGAGGCTTGTGACTCCAAAGTAACACTTAGAACAAATGCTACAATTGCGAGTTGAACGTACTTTGTCATCTTGAAAAAAATATTGTAGCACAACAACAACACTAGAAACAAATGGTCAAAATCTACAATTAAAAACAACAAAAAAATATTTTTACAACACAATTTTAATGGACAAACTCAATTTTTAAAAAAAGAGGAAGACTCACAAAAAAATGGAAAACTTTTTCTTCAAAATATTAATCTGAGAAGCACAGTCTCCAAAAAAAGGGCTTGTGTGTGGTCGTCACAATCTCTTGTGACCAATTGACGATGGGTTAATTATCACGCCACCCTATATATAGCCAGGCTCTCTCTCTGGACAAGTCTTGCACCTTAAAAGAATTTTTATTTGGGACTAGTTGGACAAGACAAGAGGTACGAAATAAATATATTTTAGTTGACTGGTTCCCCCAACTAAAAAACTAAAAAAAAAGTAGCATTTATGTATTGCCCAATAAGAAAAGTACTCAGCGGATTTTTTTTGTCTTCATTTTGGACTCCCTCTCCCCCTCTCTAATAAATCCTCTTGATTTTCCACTTTATTAACTTTTTGCTAGTTTCCATGATTTTTGCTCTCACTCTCACTCTCTTTTTTAAGGTTAAGATGGGCTCTGGGGAGGAGAGGAGGAGGGATGACACATATAATGTGGATGACAATGGAAGCATCAGCGTCGCGTGTTTGTAACACACACCAGACGATCTCATGTACATACTATAACATTAAAGATGATTCCTTGTTTTCTTATACAATTTTTTTTGGAGAGTGTGTTTTGGTGATGGTGATGGACAACTACAACTTATTTTCAATATCAACCCCAATCTTTTCTTATATAATTTACAAGATGATGATGAGAGAGTGAGACTCATTATGGGTTGAGACAAAACATCTCTCTCTCTCTCTCTTGTATAATTTCCTCATTCCAACTCCAGTCAATTCATGAATAAAAATATATATTTCTTTTTAGTATGATCCATCCAATGGTTTCCCCTTTTTTGTAAAAATTGTGACTATAGGTAGTCCCTATTTTTTTGAGATGTTCAGGTGCTATGTCTATACTACAGATACTCGTCAACATAAAATTTTAGACTTGAATCATAATATTGTAAATGGATTGGGACTCTTCTTCTTTTTTTTTTTTGAAGGTAACCAACTTTGAGATATTTTACTTGAAAAGCGGATTAATTTGCATTTTGCATGCAAGTTACTGTACGAATGTCATTTTGTCTACTCTACAACAATATTTTTTTTATATCATACATTTTATTTACTCTCAACTCATCAATCTTCATCTCTTTAGTTGGTGAGGACTGAGGAGTCATGTGTGTTAAATTGTAGTCATATTCCAAACACGGAGGATCATTCAAAGTTAATTGCATTTCCTTTGAAATTGTCTTTATTTTAAATAATTATTAATTTATTCGTCTTTCTTTTTTTCAAATTCAAATTAAATATTATATCATTGTCCCATAAAAATGACTCGTTCTCCTTTTAAGGACCATAATAAATAATTAATTTAATTCTTAAAATTATTATCCTTCCTCCGTTTCTTTTTTAATTTCTATTTATTTCAACTCAAAGAATTATTTTTCTCTCTAGTCGCTGCTCATATAAAATTATCTTGATAGTTGATATCATAAAATAATTGCGAATTAAATTAAAATAAATATAATTGCGATTCAATATTTTTTACAATCTTGTCTTTTGTCCAGAACACAAAAACAAGTTGATAAAATTATACAGATAATTTTATATTCGAACAACCAATTAGCTCTTGGATTTCTTATCTTGATCTTTAACTTTTAAAAAAAAACTTTTTTATTAGTTTACTATTCTTGTTTAATTTATAATGAGGAATAGAATTTTTATGACAAAATAAAATTTAAATTAAGTTGAGGAAAAACTTGTAAATCATTTGAGAGGAGGGTCATCATTAATGTAATTTATTATTTACAAACATTTATAATTTGACGATTCGTTCCCAGTGATTAACTACAGTTTACAATTACACGTGTATCTCCAATACTAAAAATTCTTGTTTAGACTGGATCACTCTACAATGTACAAAACAAACACTGTACAAATTGTACAGTGTGTGGTATATGAAAAGATGATTCGAGAGTGGTCTTGGGCACAACAAAAGAACCAGTTTTTTTTTGCCTTTGTTCTCTGTCAATTTTTGCTCATCTTGAGATGAATTTGTACGGATTTCTGTACAAAAAAAAATCCCGTTTACCCATTCATGTCTCTTTACATTGACACATGAAAGTGAGAGTGACCGTAAGTAGCATGTTTATTTTTTTGTCTTTGTTTTGAATAACCTACGTTCTCTATGCAAATAAGTGAACTGTTTCTAATGTGGAAGGTAGTACCTTGTGTCAAAGTTGGTGACCTTGCACTTTTGTTGACGAATATTATTTCAAAAAAGAAGATGATACTTTATACCCACACACACTCATACAATTAAATGTTTGAAAGATGAGTTTTGAAGGTACATTAATCTAATGCTTTCATATTACACTCTTTCATTATTATTATTATTGTACAGATTACACAAAAGTACAAAAGAACAGTTTGTAACAATAAAAAAAATTAAATGATTTTCTTTTGTCTTTGTACTTCGTACAAAGTACACTCCAGGTAGTAGACAGTCATATAAGATAGTAGTTAGTATAAATTTTATTTAAAGGTTTTCTTCCATGTAATCTTCAACTTTGTCGGCATTCATGTAAGAAATCAAGGAGAATTTCTTTTATTGATGAATCCCTCATAAACTATTATGAAAATATCAAATGTAAGTGAATCTAACTCTCTTGTAAAATATTTGTACAGATAAAGTGAAAGTGTACAATAAATTTTGATTAAAAAAACAAACAAAAAAATATATATGTGATTGCATTGAATGTAGAGTAAAATAAATGTTTTTTTATTGTCTATTTTTTCACATTAGTTCTTGACTAGAATTAATAACAAATTTTAATTACAATCACAATTATTACACATATTAATTAATACATGTACAATGACCAAAATATTTCTCAAGGGTAGCCACTACTAACAATAATTATTATTATGGGGATGAAAAGGAGTCAAAGTCATGTAAAATAATTTTTTGAAATGTTTCAAGTTGGACAAGCATGTCATAAGTTAATGAATGGTTTGATGGTTAAATATTAAAATAATGCACAAAATATATATTTATTGTTTACTAATAAATTCATCTCATCTTCTCCCTTCTGTACAGTCAACAAGTTGAATGAAATTACAAGCATTAATTTTTGTATCAAAATAAAGACCTGGAGCACATTCTTGAAGGACCGGGACTCCACAGGCACACAAAGTGTAATAGACACAACTGCCCGGAAGGGGATGGAATGTGACCTCGTTGTCGTGACATTGACCTGGGGCTGGAGTCTCACCTGACGTTGTTGTTGTGGTTGTGGCAACTGTTGTGTCTTGAGGAGGATCTGTTACATCTTCATAACAAGGAGTTTGTCCATCGCTTCATTTATAAATTAAAGTTTAAAATGTACATCATAATAATATTACAGCTCATTCATGAATTTTTTTAAAAAAAATTTATGAGTACCAGTTGACAACTCGATTGAGCATATTATGAACAGCCTTCATTTGAGCACCTTCTTTGTTCACTGCGTTAATTTAATATACGTATTAGCTAATATTTGTTTGAATAACTTTAAAGAATAAATCATTAAAATTATGATTTTTATGTATGAAACACTCATCATAACTTACAAAAGTTGTTGTTCAAGTAGGGCCTAAAATACAGAAATGACAACAAAGGAAAATGAAACAGGAAATTATGCAATGTTTTTAAAATTTAATTTAATTTTCTATTAAGACTTACCACCACTCCCAGCATCTAACAAGAAAAGCGTAAGAATATGATTAATTTTATTTGTTGTCTCTTAAGTTTCATGATGACTTTATTAAAGTCATTATGGATAAAAGTTGAAATTTTGTCATCCAAAAAAAAGTGTGACTAAAATGTTTATGACCTCATCAATTTAAAATCAACCTTCATATAGTTATCATTAGTGGTGACTCAATCACAATAAAAATTCCAAGAGTGTCATCTTTGACTGTATTATTCATCCAAACTTATGAGACAACAAGAAATTAATCAAATTCTTACGCATTTGGGTTTCCGGAAAGCACATTTGCTGTTATTGTTAAAATAAACAGTTTTTAAATGGTTTTTTTTGTAATTATTAAAATTATGAATTTATGACTATTACCTGCAGCCTGAGGGAACTACAGACATGAAATATAACAATTTTTGTAATTAAGTTAAAATTGTTCATTTTCTCATTTAAATTATATTGGCTATTTTCAACTGTACCAAAACGATTATATTATTCAATTCAGCCACTTCAAGGTATCCAGTCTTTGTCACATAAATATCTCCAATTTGACCTCTGAATTTTAAAATTTAGTTTCAAATTTTTTAAATCTAATTAAAATTTTGACAACTCACTTGCTTTGAGAACATCCATGGAAAGCAATGTGGAATTTACATTTAGTGGTTCTATCAGCACAACCACTTGGAATGTAGACATAGCCATGAGCATCCATACTAACTGCTCCCACAGTTAGTGCTGCAATAAATTCTTTTTGTTCATATTCCACGACTTGTCCAGCCAACACAGTTTTTCCAGTTGGTGGTACAAGATTCTCTTCACCATACAAATGTTTTAGCATCTCAAAAGCTCCATGATAATTGCAATTGTTTATGTATTGTGTCCCTATATTTAATTCACAATTAAAACCAAAAAATACAAAAAAGTCTAAAGGGAAACAATCATTAAAAATGGTACCGGCTGATGATGAACCACAAGCTGCTCCATAAAAATTAGTTGGCTGTCAGAATTAAAATCAAAATTAATTATTTTTGAAATTTTTAAATGATGGCCTAAACTCACATAACCATGAACAGAAGCAATGTCAAATTTAGTTTCAACTTGGACTCCAAAATGTTCATAAATTTCTTGAATTTTTTCTCCAGCCGCTATTTATTTATATAGAAAAATTAATATCAGATTTAATTTACAATTAATTTAAGCCATACCAGGCCTGACAGTAGTATCTTTGGTTCCATGAAAAATGAAAACTTTGTCGCTATTAAGATTTCCAGTGGAATCAAGCTTTCCAGAAGACTCTAAAGTAGTGATTTCACTAATGAGATTGGCAACATTTACAGTTCCCGGGCTCGACATGCAAGTTGTTGCTCCCGTCAAACCACTCTTGGCGCATCCAAAAGGTACTGAAAATTTTTGAAAAACTGAAAACTGCCCTTCAAAAAAATGATGATGATCTTACATCCAGCATAAATTCCAGCACCGTGGATATCATTTGAAAAAGCAATATGAAATTGTTGAGCCATCGCCCCTCCAGAGGACAAGCCTGAAATTGTTACTTTGGTAGGGTCCACATTGTAGCTCTCTAAAAATTGATAAATTAATTGTCTGTTTTTTAAATTGTCAATTTAAAATTGTACTTTACCCAATTTGGCAGCATTGCAAGAAACAATAGCCACTGCTACAATCAAACCAACTTGAACTGTAATAAATTAATAATGGCAAAAATGAGACTAATATTTTCAAAATGATTTATTTAATTTTTGAAAATAAAATGAAAACTCACAATATTTATACATGATGACTAGAGCAAGTTTAAATTAAAGTGGAGAATTTATTTTAATACATTAAAATATAAAAGGATAACGTTGTGAGATAAAAAAGAACTCTCAGGAATTAGGTAATTAAAAGTCACTAAAATAAATGTAGTCATACATTACCTCTTGTAATTAATTGAATAAAGTTTGTTTGCCAAACTAATTATATTTTGTTGACATAATATTAACATGCAAAAAAAAAACTTGAAAAGTGACAATAAAAAAATCCTGTTGTTTGTAAAGTGGTTCTGATAACCCTAAATGATGAATGTCAACAATTTTGTTTGTCATTTCATCAACTACAATTTACGTCACTTGAATTCAATCCATCAAAGTTTAATTGAGTGTCATTCTATAATCAAATGTATTGATCTGAGATATTTATATTTAGTTAAATTACAAATTAAAAATATGTTTCAATGTCACGAATTAGTCTCATGATTTTTTTTATTAGTAAAAATTGTCAGTATACTGACCATTGACAAAATGTATACAATTAAGACACAAATTTTCTTAACTTAATTGTACTAACGACATGTCAGTTACGCTTTTGGACATATTAATCATGTTGTGAGCTGTGAGCTATGTGTGAGGTTTCACGTCCTTGATCTGTCTCTTGTTTTTTTATTGTGGTGTCACAATCTCACACAAAGTGAGAGTAAAAGATACAAAAAACATTATAAATTAGGGAAATGACTATTCATAATTATGTTAAATAATTGTAGAGATTCTCAAATCAAAGTCAAAATTATTTTATGGAGTGAGGAAAAATCAAGAGAGTGTCCAAAAAAATTAAGGAATGACAAATGGGAGTCAAGCACGGAAGATTTAGGAATTGAATTTTTATAGATTTTTGTGGGAAATGAATATTGAAATGGGTAAGAAAAGAAGATTCTCAACTCAGTTGATGACATTGAAAAATTAAAATTGTCGGCACAAAACTGGCCACAGACAAAAAGATAAATTTATCAAGGCAATGAATTTTTATTGTAGTGAGGAATTCATAAAATGCATTTTTTCACCATCCGCATATTGCACAAAATGACGTCTTTATTATTTTAAAAGTGCAAGTCAACACTGTAACCCAATAATGTGATAATTTATTCAACCATTTTGTTTCTTCAAAACTGATTCCTACTTTATAATTTATTGGTCAATGAAAAAAATCAACTGAAAGTGAAATTTTATTTTAATTCCTTATGCGTAGAAAACGCTAATTCAATTATTTAGTTTTTCACAATACTAAAATCACATGCTGGTTCTACTACACTCTTCATAGATTCCACGTGCAAAAAAACATGCATAAAATAATGAAACCATTTTTTGTACACTTTTTGCCTTTTGTAATTTGTGTGTGACTCAATCGGGGTTCTCCATGTCTAAAAATAAGTCGGGAGTGGAAGGCAAGGAACTCGGATGCCTCTCTGGTTCTTCGGGTTTTCTACTTCTTTTTTACACAAGTTTCTTCTACTCTAGCACTCCAAGCGAGTATTTAGAATCACCCGGTTTTTGTAGCAACGTGTGTGAATCGGTTCAATATTTTTTAGTTCCAAATTTATTTATATTTAATTGTACATTTCACTGTGTAAGGTGAGCTGGCATAGTTTGTGTAAAGCTACTAATTATTTTCAACATTTCAGTGGACTTTCAGACTTTTTGATATAAACAAGGTAAGCTAATTGAATTTAAGTATTGAATGAAAACATTGTAACATATTTTATATTTCAAAGGATGGGAAAATCAAAAAATAAGAAGGCTCCTGCCCCTACCCCGGCTGCATCCTCATCAACTGAAAATAAGTCTCCTCCTGAAACAAAACCTGTTGTTGTTGACCAATCCACTTCCGCTGACAAAAAGATTTCTCCAGAACAAAAGTCTCCTGAAGTAAAGCCTTCTGTTGAGAAATCTCCAGTAATTGAGCAAAAGTCTCCTGATGCAAAACCTACTGTTGATACAACCTCGTCAACTGATAAAAAATCTTCTCCAGTGAAAAATTCTACTGTTCATTCAGCTTACACTGAAAAAAAGTCTCCTCCTGAAACAAAACCTGTTGTTGACAAACCTCTAAAAACTGAGCAAAAGTCTCCCGATAAGAAACCTTCTCCAGTGCAGAATCCTCCTGCTAATTCATCATCAACTGAAAAAGAGTCTTCCCCTGAAGTAAAATCTGTTAATCAACCCACCTCTGAGAAAAAGATTTCTCCAGAGAAACAACCTCCGGTCACAAAATCAGTCCCTGATAAATCCTCCCCTGAAAAAAAAGTGTCTCCACAAGAGAAAGCTTCTCCAGAAAAATCGCCTGTTATTGACAAATCCTCTTCAACTGAAAAAAAGTCTCCTCCTGAAACAAAACCTATTGTTGACAAATCTCCAACAAGTGAGCAAAAGTCTCCCGATAAAAAATCTTCCCCAGTGAAGGATCCCGCTGTTAATTCATCATCAACTGAAAAAAAGTCTCTTGAAGCAAAATCCTCAACTGAAAAAAAGTCTTCACCTGAAGTAAAATCTGTTAATCAACCCACCTCTGAGAAAAAGATTTCTCCAGAAAAACAACCACCGGCAACAAAGTCAGTCCCTGATAAATCCTTCCCTGAAAAAAAAGTGTCTCCACAAGAGAAAGCTTCTCCAGAAAAATCGCCTGTTATTGACAAGTCCTCTTCAACTGAAAAAAAGTCTCCTCCTGAAACAAAACCTATTGTTGACAAACCTCCAACAACTGACAAAAAGTCTCCTCCTGAAGCAAAATCCTCAACTGAAAAAAAGTCTCCTCCTGATACAAAACCTGTTGTTGATAAACCGCCAACAACTGAGCAAAAGTCTCCCGATAAGAAATCTTCTCCAGTGAAGAATCCTGCTGCTAATTCATCCTCAAATGAAAAAAAGTCCCCACCTGAAGTAAAATCTGTTAATCAACCCACCTCGGACAAAAAATCTCTCGAAAAACAACCTCCGGCAAAAAAATCAGTCCCTGATAAACCCTCCCCTGAAAAAAAAGTTTCTCCGCAAGAGAAAGCTGCTCCAGAAAAAGAGCCTGCTGTTGAAAAATCCTCCTCAAATGAAAAAACTCCTTGTCCAGAAAAGAAGGCTCCTGTTCCCGTACCAGAAAATCCACCACCAAAAGTTTCTACTCCAGTAGAATTAAAATGTCCAATTTGTCAAAAGATATCCATCTCAAGATGTGGTGGTTGTTCCAAAATTGCTTACTGTTCTCGTGAGCATCAAAAGCTTCATTGGAAAATTCACAAAGGAGATTGTGGACTATACAAAGTTAGTGAGAGTCCAGAACTTGGTCGTTATTTGACAGCCGTGAGAGAAATCAAAGCCGGGAAAATTATCATCCAAGAAAATCCTCTCATTCTCACTCCCCCCAGAATCACCAGTCCAGTCTGTCTTGGTTGCTATCACGAATTTCCTGCTCCAGATGAAAATGATGAGCAGAATCCACCAAGTAAGTTTTAAATAAAATAATAATTTAAAAATCTAGAAAATAAAATAATTTTTTTTGATACAGGTGAGGATGACATAAAACCAACACCATGCGGAAATAATTGTGGTTGGCCCATGTGTAATTCTATTACCTGCAAAGAAAATAGGAGACAACATGAAGCCGAATGTAAAATCTCTCTTGCTCGTGGAGGCCTTCTAGTCAAGCATTTTGGTCAAGATCATCCAATGTATCAATCAGTAGGAATACTTCGGGCATTATCTTTACGGGAAACTTGTCCAGAGGCGTTCAAGCAATTCCTCAGTTTACAATCAAACGATAAACTACAAGCCGAAGCCATGAAATCCGTGGTCCCACAAGAAACGGGGGAAAGTTCCAATGAAGAATCTATTCTACCACAACCGGACATGACCATGACCGTGGCACTACTCCAAAATTTCTTCAAACAGCAAGACGATGAGGAACTATTGAGAAGAATTTCTGGAATAATTGAAACAAATGGACATGAAATCCCCATACCTGGAGACTATGGACAAATTACTAGACGGCTGATTGGTAATAAATTCATTATTTTTTTAAAATTTTGATGAAAAATAATTAATTGTGTGTTCAATTTTTAGGAGTTTATTACGTCTCCTCCTTCCTCGAACACCATTGTCGCCCAAATTGTGTCAAGTCATGGGACTCGAAAACAAAGTCAATAATAATTCGGTCATCCGTCACAATTAATAAAGGAGATCATTTATCAATCTCCTACGTTGACCCACTATGGGGAACAAATGATCGACAACATTTCCTTCAAATGACAAAATTCTTTACTTGTAAATGTGAGCGATGTACTGACCCAACAGAATTGGGTTGTCACATAAGTTCCATTCGTTGTCAACAAGCTCAATGTACCCTCAAGTTGGAGGCTCAAAAAAAGGGTGGGGTGACTGGCTCCTCCAATGTTGGCATGATAGTTCCTATGGACCCTCTCAATGCAGAGAGTGACTGGAAATGTCATACTTGTGGAGAAGAATATCCGTGTCATTATGCTGGATCGATTGTTGAAAAGATTGGAAGGGAGATTGAGGAGTTTCAAAAGAATCGGGGTGACATTGAAGCTGAGGAAGAATTTATTCGCAAGTATTCAAGAGTCTTGGCTCCTAATCATTTCTATTTACTTGAAATGAAAGTTGAATTGGGTCAAGTGTATGGAAGGACGGCGGCTGAGCCCTTGCCCATGTTGCCTCCTCCTAAACTTTTGAGGAAAAAAACTTTATGTGAAGAACTCCTTCATGTTTTTAATGTCATTGTTCCAGGTCACACAAATTATATTATTTTCATAATTAATTATTAAATAGGGGTAGCAAAATTCATGTAAAAAATAATTTAATTGCAGGTTACAATCGTCTCCGCAATTTAATTTTGTATGAACTACAAGCCGTCACTGGAGTACTGTCAAAACTGAAACATAGCGTTGGGGACATTTCAACTAAAACCCACATTGAAGAACTTTTGGTAAATTAATATAAAATTAATCATTTTAAATTATAAAGCATGAGATAATTTACAGAAATTGTATACATTTTTTTTAAATTGCAGCATTGCCGTGTAATGCTACTGGAAGTCATCAAAGTTCTTTCATGGGAACCGGAACTGTCAGTTGAATATCGTCGATGTGAGGGAGCCAAACAGGAATTAATAGAATTGGATTCATTGATTGAGACAATGCATGAATTGCAAACCAATTTAGCCATGTTTTCTACATCCAAAAATAATTCATTTCAAGCAACAAGTTCTACTCCAACATCAACTAATGACAATATTCCCACAGAGAATAATAATGTAATGATCACTTCAGCTGAGGATGACGAATTAGAATTATTTTAGAACTTATCAACAATCTCTTGTTTTTTTTGTTCGCTTTTTTCTCCCTTTGAATTAATAAACTGATAAATTATGACATTACAATAAAAAATGAGACAATTGTAGGATTATGGAACTTGTTGATTTATTTTTGTGTGAATTCTTTCCTGTCTTTCAAAATCACAAGGTTATTTTTTTACAATGTTATAGGAGATACATCATCAATATGCAACAAGCACAGGAGCAATACAATGATTAAATTAAAATTAAAATCACAATATTATTTAACTGACAAATTAGTTCACTTTTTTAACAAGATAAAAACTAAATGAGGGGGTTGCCTCCTCGTATAAAAATATTTTGTTCTTTTAATTACAATTGGGTTTTAATATTTTGCACAAAAAATCAGAATAATAAAACATTAGGTACACAGTTAATTTGAATTGTAAAACATGTGAGTTGACAGACAAATCAAATTTTGGAAAAACAAAAGATTATCTGATTCACATTTTTAACTCAGAATTTGTTTGTTGAATACACAAAATTTTTATCTTTCTCTCGAGATTGTGTAATTCGGTCACAATTTATATAAAACTGAAAGAATAATAGCTATCTCTGTAATTCAGACTTTAGAAATTGGGCTAACAATGTTGACACACGGGTAGAAAAAAGGCAGTAAAGGTTACAGTGAAATATTTTTACTTCAGCATACACATTTATAAGGTAAATTGAGGGGAGTTTGGCTCTCTGTTGATTTCAAAAGGATTGGTTCTCATTCACAAAGGCGATTTATACGATATATCTTCAAGATTTCCAATGGTCACATTTAAAAAATCTTTTTTCATTTAACTTTTCTGGGTTCTAACGGAATCTATCGCTCTGTATTAGAGGTGAAATAAGGCTAATGAGGTATGAAAATAGTGTGTATTATTACATACAATTATAATTTATCATTTAAGGAAATCATCATGTACTTGTATGTGTATGTAGAAGCAAAAGATATGTCAGGGAAGAGTATAATGTATATTATGTTATATTTTTTTGTGTATAAAATGTGGCACACTTGCAATGTTTAAATATACAGTCAAATTGTCAAGAGGAAATTTGACTCCTCAAGTCTGCTAAAAAAATTTTTACACATTATTTTTTTTGATTTGTTATCATCTTGTTCTTGTTGTTGGTCAAAGGTGAAAATTGAGACAAGCTATTGAAGAATTTTTAAAATTGAAGTTGAGGCTAATTTACTTATTGCCTTAATTTACCGGTTATTCGTTAATAAGTAGCATCTCTGACTATATTTAATACCCCTTTATTGTTTGAGGATTGAGTCAATGTATTTTAAATTTACTTTTGTACATCAAATGGATAAATCCAAGAGATATAAAATTTAAATTTGATACAAGACAATTAATTTAGATTCAATCAAACAGGGAGTGTGACAATTAATTTTTCACGACATGTATTATTAACTAAACAGAAAATTAACTAAACAATAAATTATCAAATATTGTGCTTTCCTCAAGTTTTGTAACATACCTACTATGTAGTTGTAATAATTAAAAAGAAATTTTGCTCAAGAAATAAACAAATTCAATTACAACAACAAGACTAAAAAGATATCCACTGAGGACATGTTTATCAATATTTTATGGGAGAATTGGAAGGGACGGGAAGGTTGCGAGAGTAGCGTTGAAGAATAATCTAAATATTATTATTTACATGTGTGTAGTCTCATTATTACTCAAACTCTGTCTGACATGACCTGAAATTCCAAATCACGAAGTTCTAATATATCTGATTTAAGTTTCAGCTTGATTATTTCTCTCCAAATTTCTTCTCGATGTTGATGATTTGTGATTCCCATCCTTTCTAATGATGATGCATTCATTCGAAGTAGTGTACGACCACTTACGTTATTCTGAAATCAAAAACAAAAATAAATTGTCAACTCTACATTAACATTCAACATTGGGTATAATTATTTTTGTTTGCATAAGATACTCAGGAGAGTATTTACAATTTGAAATAAATGAGAATATTGCAGTCCCAAGTCCCCGCAATGACGATTTAGCCACTGTACCACATCAGGACCATTCCATAATGCGGGAGGTCGGGGGCGGGTCTGAGTCTACAAATGACACAAGAAAAAAAACAAAACAATGTCAAAAAACAGTCAAAATAAAATTATATTTAATATGACAGCAACACATACATTATCATAAACCTGCTATATAATTTAAAAGATGACAATATATTCGTAATTAATTTAATACGGTTGTCAAAAAATAATATTTCTTACTATGTTTGGAGTGCCCGTTCTGAAAGACCCGTTTTTTCCTCCAGATAACACAACCATACTATCCGAGGTAATTTTGTTAATTAAAAGTCTTCAACAGTCAAAGCCGACCGAAGACAATTTAATCGTGATCAATTTATTTAATTAAGTCTTCTAATCAATCCACAAATATTACGCAAAGTTTATTTTCCAAAATAAAGTTAAACAAACAAATATTTACTCTTTTAAAGTCCACTGTGTCACAACAAAAAAACACCACTTTTTTGAGTCTTTGGAAAAATTTCACAAATTTTATTTCTTCTGGTTTAATCTTAACCACATTATTAAAATCTTGATCACAATCAGCAAAATTGCCCCGACAGAAAAAAAGTCCCAAAAATAATTTTGACGAGCCCTCCCAATGCCGAAAAAAATTTTCAAATAAAGGTGGCTCTGATTGTTCCGACGACTTACCTGTATTTTAGCGAGAGATGCTTTGGAGAAGCCAACAAAATTCAACGTTTTACATTATTAAATAAGTATAATTTTTTAGAAATTACATGGGTTAATTTATATATTCAAAAACCAGACAATATATCACAAAAAAATTTGTTATAAAAGAACGGTACTTGATATAAATGTCTCCTTGGTTTGGAGGGTCGTCTCACAGCATGTCAATTATAATAAAGTATGAATATTGAAAAAGTTGTTGTTAAATATTTAACTTTAACGATAATAACAATTTAAAGTGTAGGACAGGGTTAGCTCGTAAAACTGTCTCTTAATTTTGTGTATACACCACTATCTTTATCCCTCTCTTACAAGTCAATTACCAGGTACCTTAAATAATAATAAAATGAGCATAAGTATTAAAGTGATTTAACTCACTCTCTCTCTCTCTCGCCTTCACTCACACAGTTAAAAGTCATAATATTATTGTGTGTACAGGTGAGTAGATACAACACAAGTAAAATAATAAATAGCACACACTTGGTCTCTCCTACAACATTTACCAACTAAATTAGGTAACCATTCTGTATTATCTCACATTGGACAATCTGAATACTTTTTTTGGAATATTCATTTTATTCATGGACTTGTGGTGACTTAATTGTAATGCAAAAAAATAAATTTAACACATAAATGTACCCTTCATTCCTCATCTCCTGTCAATTTAAAATGATGTTTAACTCCTTACATGCAATTTTGGGAAAGTATTTAGGAAAGTATAACATTGAAATTATTTCTAATGGATTTCAATACTAATTTGAAAGTTAATTTTTCATTAAATTATTTATGTGATTGATATTGATTCCTCTCTCTCTCTCTGTTATTGGGCATTTACTAAATTCAGCAATATTTTTTTAAACGTCCACTGTCCTTCCTTTAATGACTCTTGAATTCTGTCTTTGTTTTTTTTGCACAATAGCACAATGCATTTTTTGCGGACATGTAAATGAAAAATTCGTACATCTTTTTTTTCATTGCATGAAATGACAAGTTACACACGTAAGATGATTTGACTTTACAAAGACCTTCATAATAAACATCTCCTACACTAAATTTACAGACATGCATTAATTTGTACAAAACAATCAATAATGTCATACATGTTACATGTTTTTTGTGATTTATAAATTTTCCCTTTAAATTGAACATGCACTCAACTTGTTTTCAGAAAATAAGTTTAGTAATATTCAATCAAAATTTTTGCTACACTTTTCATCAAAAACTATTTCCTGTTTCATGATTCTTAAAAAATAATGAGAGAAGAAAAAAAAACCATTAAAACAAGTTTAGATTTTATGAGAAAATGAAAATACTATAAGCCACAGACTCACTTCAATTTAAAATAATTGCTATTATTATTGCCTGTTCTAAACAGTTCATAACATAACACAAACAATCCATAAAAATTGTGCAGTTTTCTTTAACAAAAATAAGATATTATACTGCATTAAATATATTTTCTTCCGTGGCCATACAAAAACAAAAGTTGCCTGGCAATTTGGCAATTTACTCATACTACTATTAACTACATTAATCCACATGGATTTTTCAACTATAATTACAAATTAATGACCACCCCACCTCTAAACACGTCTAAACCAGTGACCAGTGCCTCCAGTTTTATTATACTAACCTGTATAGGTATATGAATTAATACAATGATTTTATGGTATTTCATATAAAACTAATGTGGTTTCATGCTAATTATTCTTGAACACTCTCACTCTTACTCTAATCTTAATGGCAGTTGCCTTCAAGTAACTGTACTTCCATTCATCGTGTCAATTTGTCAGTGACATAAAAAAACCAAAAAAAAGACACCACGACAAAAAAAACCAAATCAAAAAAAATAAATATTGGCTACTGTGCTTTATTTTGTTAACCACAAAATAATATAAAGACACAACGCACAAAAGATTTAAAAGGTATGCATTATTACATTGAGTAGCATTGACAAAAAAATATTTTCAAGTCAAGGCTTGAACACAAAAATATAAACATATTTTTTTCTCCGTCTTTTATAATCTAAACAAAACAACCGTTTAAATTTATACATTACCTATATATGTAATTGGTAATACAGAATGTGTACAGTTAATGCAAATTCCTTGTTTTTTTCAAAATCTTTTAACAGTCTCATTAAGGGGAAAAAAAGGGGTATAAAATACACAATAGGAAGAAGAATTAAACGGAGATAGAGGAAGGGTATGAAATACTCGGTATACCTGTAATATTTATTTTATCTATAGATATAAATGAATATAATTACCAGAATATTATAAATTATAAAGAGAGAGAGAGAGAGTGTTCCATGTTGTTTTTGTGAAGGTGATCCGCCTCTGTTTATATTTTAACTCTTATTTTACATTATAAACTTTGATATCTCATATTCCTGTCACATTATATTAATCACTGTCGTCGAGATATTGAGATGATGAGAAATTACTTTTTTCCCTTTATATTATGTTATTTAAATAAACATGATAAATATGAGACAACTAGAAAAAAACTAGTTGTGCATAATAACAGAAAATGTATCCATTCGATCCCTCTTTAATGCTGCATGTGTAAATAAATAAAAATTCAATGTCTCTTAAGTGTCTACCTCACCTTCATTAACATTTCACACACACACACTGTTACAATGTACTCTTACTTTTTTCCCCTCAGAGTCGTAAACAATGAATTGAGACAGAAAAAAACTCTTTTTTTGACTCCTTGTGACATGCACAGTTTTGACCTATAGACGTAATGGCTATTAAATATAATCCACCATTTTTTTCACCGTCTCCTCCATCATAAGTAAAATTAACTGGAGAGAGAGAGAGGCGACAGACTAGATGCTAGATAAAGTTAATTGAATTGTAATTGTATTGATGTGTTGGCAATGAGCCACGAGACTTGATAAAAAGAGGATGCCGTTGAATATGTAATAATAAATACAACAAAATCATAAATAAAAAATAGAGGAAGCAGAAGAGAAGAAGGTGATGAAGTTAACGTTAATAAACTTTTTACGCCACCTAAATGTTAATTAGGTGGTCTACACTCTACGGATATGAGGATGTAGAGGAAGACGAGGAAGTAATAATTGAAAAAAAAATAGTTAAAAATTTTCAAGATGGATTGGGTAGCTGACAAAGATAAAGATGAACATTGAAGATGGACTCCCCTCCATCAGGTTGACTTTGATCATGGCCATGATTTTGAGAAATATAAATTAAATGCTCTTAACCCATGAGAACCTCTTGTGTGTTTTGTGTTCCTCGTCTCTTGTTTTTTATTTGTTGTTACGAGTTATCTGAATTACTTGTACAGACAAAGGGAGAGAGGATTCTCATCTTTTTTTCCACTTTGTTCTTTATAATTTTTACTAGTATTTCAAACGAGAATATGAATTGGCACTCACAATTTTCTGCATGACTAATCTCTAGTGGGATAATCACAAAAGAGTTGAAATAGTTTGTGCCAAGTACGCACTATCATCTAAAACCTCGAGTCTTTATTATTTTATGGAGGGTCACTTTTATAAAAAGTCAAGATAATTAATTGAACCTCTTTATCTCCTTTCCTCATCTTTATCCCATATAAAAAAAATTTCTGCAATTTTTTCCTCCTCTTCAAAAGGGATCTCTCATGTTACTAGTACCCTGTATACTTACGATTAAGTACAAGTTGAGTTCAAAAGAAAATTTTAAGTGTCAAGTTTTATTCATTCTCATTCATCATTTTAATAATTTTAGACTCATCTCATTTTAATACTGTATTGTTACCTTTCGTCTCTATTTAATTTTACAATTGATTAAAACTTTTATTGGCTTGTGTGTGTGGCCCTGTCAATTTAATTTAATAATCACTTGATCGTTAACACTCTCGGACTGGCTCTGACACGGACAGAGAGCAGAGAGAGAGAGAGAGAGAGGAGGGGGAGGATGAATTATGCAAATAAATTACAAATAAATTTGATGGATTGAACAATAACAAAATTTTCACATTGGGTACTCATACTCATTGACTATTATTAACCACAATGAAAGGAGAGAGAGAGAGAGAAGCCAAAAAGCCATCAAAGGTAAGATTGTGTACATATTGGTAAACAATAAAAATATAATATTTCATATTCAAGTCTATAAATATTTGTCAGTCTTCACAATAGAAGAGAGAGAGAGAGACCAAAAAAGAAAGAAGAAATAAATAAATCAATTTGCATCCTTAAATGTCATGAAACATATGTAATCGTATGATGATTATTTTGTTGTAACGTCCCCCCCTCATCTTTTGAGAGAGGACCATACAGATGTAATATTTTTTAAGGTTGTATTGTTATTGTAAGAGAACCAAAAATAATCATTTTGTAATTTGTAAAACTTGATGCAAATGATCATAACATTAAAGCTCCCCACAGATATCTGTACACTCATTTAAAATGTCAACCTCGAACTGTTGAAACTAACATTGAAATCGAGTTAAGAATACGAATAATTAGTATAATAATATTTATTATGTATACTACGCACCTTCTCTCTCTCTCTCTCTCTCTCTCTCTCTCTCTCTCTCTCTTTAGGAGTCATGATGATTTATTACACGTATGAATAAATATGAGTGCATAAAGCTCATAACTTTTGTAATGATGACTAGACTACTTGACTATTATCATCATTAAATATATTTCGACTTTTCTAGCCATGAGAAACCACAAAGATGTACTCATTCTCTCTCTCTATTCTTTCTTGGTCACAATGTAGGGGTACAACAATGTGTAAAATAGAAAATGAAATTTTTTACACTTTTTAAATGTCTCAACTACAAAAAGTAATGGTCCCTTATTATTTATGTACCACCGTTGGAACAACTAAGAAATATCAAATTCCCCATTGTCAATTGTGCGTACAAATTAATGCGAAATATCATACACATTAAACCGACTGGTCTTGAACCTTGTACACATTTAAAAAAATGTAAATTAAATGGATGAAAACCATCATATCAATTAATTAAGACTGTATTGTAAAAAAAACATATAGAGTATAGACTTGTTTAATAAAAAATCATCATTGTTTTTGTTGAAATTCTTCATGGTAAATTTTTTTTTTTTACAAGTTTCCTTTACAAGTTTAAACAAGTCCATTTTATGAATATTGCAGCTTCGCAGTTATTTTTGCATGCTCCATGTCATGTATAATGTATAAATATATATATATATATACAAACACCTTCTCTCTGCCTTTGTTTACTTAAACTGACCACGAACGATGATTGTTACGAGTAGAAGAAGAAGATGAGCAACGACGAGGTCACCAACTCTCCTCACGTTTTTCTTTTGCCGACACAAACACTCTCACAAGGACATTCCAAATTACTATCTCTGTCTTCATCTCTCCCCCTCGCAATCCTCATGCTTCTTTTTTCTCACTTGTCTCTTTTTTCTGCATCTTTTCAATCTGTTTTGGTCATGCTGTAGACTCTTTTCATCATCAATTGTACATTGTGCCTTCCACCTAAACCAAAAAGCTACTCCCCCCCCCCCAAAAAAAAAAATATTTTGCAATCTTTTTTTTTCTTCGTTCGTCTCGGTATAATATTTATACAAACACTCCTAATAATAGACATCTCACACATCAGGAGTGTCATATAGCACACAGAGAGTCTAGTCTAGTCTTGTAAAAATCAAGGGGGTTGATTTACTCTATAATTATAATAAATAATGTTCATTTTAAATTTAACTACAATGAATCTCACTTCTCATCCTCCCTTTAAATTATCATCACACTATTATTTCCTTGAATTTACTCTTACTTTATATGTAACCACCTTTATTTTTTTTCTTAGAGTCAGACTGTAGAGTCAGACTGTAAAGAATTTCCGTCCTCGTAAATTAAATGACTTGAATATTTAATTCTTTTAAAAATAATATATATATCATTTTTAAAAAGCTGAGTATTAAATTCCTACATGTACTGGTACTGCTAAAAAAGTAAAAAGAGATTTTGAAAAAAGTAAACTTATGTAGTAGTAGCTGTAGTTAACTGCCGAGTGTATGCTGTCAGCTGAAAAAAAGGTGATAAAACTGAAAGGAAATGGTGACAATAACAATTTTGTAACTTTTGACAAGTCACTTGAATAGCTTTTTACAGTTAAATTTAACTGACATTATAATAGGTGGTTCTTTACTTTTTTTGACCAAAGTATTAAAGGCAATGGAGAAACACCTTCAATCACCCCATCCGTCTATGGGTTCTATTGAGCACGACTGATTATAATTTTTTTTTATATTTTAATCCTCATTCTCTTAAGCTTAAGCTACTGTACAATCCATAAAAAAAGTCATTTTCTCCATTTTTTTACTTTGATACTTATCCATAAAATCCCGAGTGCTGAGACTCTTTTAATTTTTTTTCTCCTTTAAATTTCCTCGAGTAATAATTATTAATATGGTAAAGCTTTTTCCCCTTACTAGTCTACACGATTAACTGCAGCATTAGACTTTAGACCATTAACACCATCAACCATTAAACCATGAACTGCTCCACTAAAATTCAATATGGCTCAAAAAAAAATTTTGTACGTGGGACGTGGGTCTATTGATCGTGTGAGTCTGAGAAAGTGTAGCATAGAAAAAAAAAACAAACAATTTTTTCATACTAAAAAAAAGTTATGCAATAAATTAGCATTGATGCCATTAAAGTGTAGGTCGGGATTATATTCTTTCTACATTACCATTTACGTACTCTCTTTTTATATGCTTTTTGGTTTGCCTCATGGGGATTGGAGATTTTAGAAAAAGTGTCAACGTGAGACGGGGAAGATAAGGAAAAGAATTAACTAACAATTCTTACACTTGAAAAAGATAAGGTGACTTTAATGTTGGACAAGAAAATGAGGCTTTTATAGAATAAAATGATAATGATAGTCTATTATTATGCTTGTGGTCTTTTTTCTCAAAATTATCTACATGAGAAAGTGTACCAATAAATTTGTAGTTTTTTTTGACAATTTTTTTAAAACAAGTGTCTTTAATTTAATTTTGAATTTGGTCCAATTAAATATGAAGTTGTATGATTTATTATGAAATAATTAATGTGCTAAAGATTATAAAGATGCAGAATTAATTGAGATTTGAATTGTAACCCAGATTTCTACTAATAGTGATCTGTAAAAATATACACAAGAGTACGTTTAAACTTTAAAGAGATTCATGTCATTTGTTATTATTTACATAAAGTTAAATGTAGTGATTAATTATTAAATACAGACATTTTATTTATTTATGTCTGGACTCTGGTTTGAAAATTAATTACAAGTTAAATAAACTCTGATAAATAGTGGATTATCATTATAACATGTCATCTTTTAAATCACGTCACATAAACTTATAGAGAGAGCATGTCATCATGTAAATAATTTCCATTATAAATAATATTCTACAACAACAAAATGACATTTAAAAAAGGGTGAGAGGTCAGTAATTTAAATGATGATAAAATAGTGCCAAGACTTAATAATGATTAATTGACTAATTTGACTAGTCTCAAATAAATGTCAGTTAGTATTAGAAAAAATAGAACTCTAACTATTTTTTAATTACACACACTGATGACTAGACTTGTTCTTTATTATTTAAAAAATTAAAAAAGTCAAGTTTGAAACTTGAAAGTTTGCAAATTTTATTTGCCAAATGAAATTAAATTCTCAATTCATTCCCATACAAAAAAATAGAACTTTGACACATTTTCTGCTTCTAAATATTTTTGACTAATAAAAATTGTGATGATCAAGTGTAAGTCGTACGGGACTCCTTGTACAGATACACAGAATTTGACGATGGGAAGATGATGTTTAAATGTAAATGAGGATATAGCAAATGTTTTTTTACCCAACTGTCGAATTTTATACGCCATTCACCCACACTCTCACTGTCTCTGGCATTGACTTTTTTAGCATGTTAAATAAAAGAGACAGAGAGAGAGGCTGCTGGATTGTAAAGGGGGAATGACTTGTAGGCCAATCCACATGCTTGGGAAATAATAAGGAAACACATTGAGCTTTTACACATTACACACACACACAACAAACAGACAAGAGTCAGACACCGCGGAGGACGACGATCCATGTGCTCACGGGTAAAAGATAATCATTCATTCAAAGGCAAACTCATTACATGCATGAAACTCATCTTGCCCTCTCATCTTTCCTCCTCCCATCACAACAAGAACCGTACAATCCATTCAAAGTCATATACAAGAGTCAAGAGTGCGTGTGTCATGTGCGTAGATAATTCTCTCTCTTATATTCAATACCAGTGTACATACATCCTCTATTTTACCTATCCCATACATTTTTTTTGATACAATCCACTATCCACATCTCACCACTTTGTCATCCAATTGTACCGTTAGTTTTTTTATACAGGATGAGGATGAACATGTGTGTAGAGTGCGTAGCTTTGAAATTGACAGTTTTGCAAATTTATGATGAAAATTGTAACCAATTATTTTAAATCTGAATTACCTTCACACAAGTTTTTACTTTCATTCAAAAAAGGATTGAGTTGTACGAATATCTTGTGTCTCTACTGAGTAGTAGACCTTTAAGTCTGTTAGATAATTGAGAGACATGTTTCATGTACACAATTTTTTTTGTCTTTTGGTTCAAGACTTTTCAAACATCAACAAGGAAACCAGGTAGAGACTAGACTTTAATATAAAAAGTCAAGGCATGAGGATGAAGATGAAGACACAAGAGGATTATTTAACATTGAGCAGTAAAAACAGCTGAGAGATTCTTCTTCTTTTTTCTCTTACTTCCGCTTTTCCTGGTTCATCACTCTTCTTCTTTTGACTAAACGAGTCAACTTGTACAGATTAGGAAATGGCTTCAAGTATTTTTTTTCAATTTCAATTTAATGTGTGATACGCATCACCTTCCCATTACAAATCATCAGAGTCATGGCTAGTCTCTCTTTTGAGTGGAGTGGACGGCGTGTAAATATTTATGCATGTCTTGATCTTGACTTTCCACCTTTTTTGTCATGAAGAGATATAGAGATACATTTCTTATTGTATGTCAGTGTCAGTACTTGGACAAAAAATTACATGGATTGTAAATCATTGTGATGCAATTCTTTTTTTAATTAATTTATCATCCATTTTTAAACTCTCTCTCTCTCTCTCTTTTGGACAAGCAATTTTTATAATAATAGAATTTAACATTTTTTAATATCCTTTCCAGGAACCAAAGGAGCAAAATAAAGAACAAGGGAATTGAGATGCGAGTCTCGAATGCTGGAACAAGTTTTTTTTGAAAATTTTAAAAAACTTCTTCGAACTGGTTATTTCCATATCATGTCATAATTGACATGATAAAATTGTTCAAATTATGGCATGGAAAATTGGCATTGGCAGTCTTACAAAAAAAAGTCCATGATGCAGAGAATATTTTTTTGTGCACATAATTAACACAAATCCTCATCTCTCTCTCTCTCCTTCTCAATGACTTAAACATGGTCAAGAATTTAGAAAAGCATGGATCATCTCTATGCAATGTGTAATATTCTTCTTTCATTTTTTGCGCTCTGAGTTTATACGTAAGATCTCAAGATTATGAATCCAGTGGACCAGCTTTGCAACTTTTGTGCACCATCATTCTGACCATTCGCTAAATATTCTACTCTCCTATAACAAGTACACTCCATATAATGCAAATTTTTTCCTGGTCTTTTTTTCTCTCTATCGTGATGATAATGATGACGTTTGTAATTTTAATATGCATGCTCTCACCACGTGGTTCTCTCTTAACTCTCATTTTTTTTTGTACAACTCCTTATATGAAAATCATAATTATTTTTTTTACTGATAAATAGATTCAAGACTCTCTTTTGATAATTAATTTTTATGAAACTTGAAACTAATTCCATTTTAGATAAAATACAAAACCTACAATAAAAATTTAATTATTTATTTAGTAGGGTCAATGTCATGATTATTAAATGACAAGAAAATTCCAAATTGTAATATTTCATAAAATCAAACTTAAAAAATGAAGATGATGAAGATATATTTCTTTTTTTTGACACTTTTTTCTTGGTGTCAGTCTTGATCTTTTTGACCCTCCTTTTAATTCATTGCTTAAATGCTTACATATTTAATTGCAATTGAGAAAAAAGTAGTTGGAGTTGGAATCTCAGGGTTGAGATGTTCATAAAGAATGAAGAGGCACGTTGTAGTATTGCATGGGGGTAGTACGTGTGCATTCCCTATAATTTTAGTCAATAAAATCAAAGGTAAAAATCAGAGGTTCCTTGTAATTTATCATCAAAAATAGATTAATATTTTAAAAAATCTTTCTTTTGTGATACAAAAAACAAGAATTAAATTTAGCGTGCAAAGTAACAGATAAATGTAGTGTGTAATGATGCCTCTGTACAATTATGACCACGATGTGTTGGTAAAAGTGTTCATCTTTATGTTGAAAAGTTGTTGGCTATATATACAAAAATTGTACAAGAGAGGAAGGTGGAGTATGATAATATGTTTGTGTAAAGTTATCCATGCATCTATAATTCTCCCCTTCATCATGTTTGTCCACTCTTTTACCATCACCTCCTCCCATTTACAAAATTTTAATAGGTTCCAACTTTTCTCGAAAGGTTCAAGGATGAGCCGACCGTGCCGACCTCCCTACCGGACTTTCTTGTTGAGCTAAACCCTTTTTACTTTTAATGTCTAACAACAATAATTCCCTCTTTTATCCCCTAACAAGTCTAACCACTCTCACCTTCTATGATGAAAAATAAGAGTTTTATTTATTTTTGAAAAACTGGAAATCTTTCAAGGGACTTCAACTGTTAATTCTCAATTCTCTAAATTTAAAACTTCTTTGTTAATGTCATTGTCAATGCCAAATAAGATGGCTTGTCTCCCCCAAAATATTTTTTCAACAACCTTGGTCTAGGACAAGTATTAGGGTATTGTTGTCAAAATTTATTTTTAAACTTTTTATTTTTCATTTTAATTTGACCCCTCCAAATTTTCATGGTCCATGAAAAGGGTTCAGGGCAGTGAGATGACCTTATTGGAGTCTTTTGAACTTTTGGAGAAAAATTATTTTTATTATTTTTATTGACATGAGAATTTACAATTAATTCTCTAAAAATTCACACTCCTTTGTCAATTTATTTTGTGGACTGTAGCTGTGTGGGCCAGTTAAATTAAACTTTAAAGTTGAGACGCCTTTTTTTGCACGTCCACGTGGACGTCAAAAAAAACATAGAGGTCTGTTAAAAAATTAAAGATTGAGAATTATTAGATTATTAAAGTATGAAAAAGAAAACAGTGATTAACCTCTTGATATTGGATATATTGGGTGCGTTAACTATCATTGCCATTAAAAAAAATAGATATAAAATTTCACACAAAGTCGTGGAAGGAACGAAAAGGAGTCTATGTATAAAAGAGCCATGAACTACATACAATTTAATATATTGTGTGGAGGAGATATAGGACGTCAGAGAGAGAGAGACCAAGAAAGTGTTGACCAAAAAGTAACATGGATTATAATTTAGAGAGAGAATTTTTTGACTGATGAGCTTGAACGGGTTCATGAGAAATTTGAACTCTTTTTTCCCTTTCACCTTCACATTACCTTGTACTGTCCAACTAGACAGTCTTGAGGTGGTCCAGCCCAATTCCATTTGACTTGTTACTCATTCTTATATCCCTCTTGGTCACTATAATAAAATATACTTCTCCTGGAGGTAATTGAGATCAACATGCTTCCAACACATTTATAGATACCTGTACTACACATTATGTTGTACAGAGATAACAAAGGATTTTTATGTAGGTGATACGGCGGTACATTTTATATTAAATATTCCCTTTCAACTTTGTCTTTTTTTGAGACAGCGCCCAAACTTTTTTTACAGCTGAAGATTAAACAAGTGTCTGTACTCTGTACAGATATAATAAAAAAAATGAAGATCATTGCCGTATACAAGTTTTTCTTCAGTAAAGTACTCAATATTATGTTGAACAAGCCTTCAAAAGAATTAAATTAAAAAATTGTTCAGATACATCTGTACTCTGTACTCGTCTGTAGGTACTCATCAATTTTCAATCAAGTCGTAAAAAAAAGTTGTAGTCACAATATTAATCTGTAATATTAAATGTGTTACTCTCTATTTAATCATCTTTACAGATATATTATGTACAATATGTATTTATTTGTGATGGATCATAGATCCACAACAAAAATGTTTCGAGGTCTCATAGCACTATTTCTATTTACACTTTTTTCTCAAACTCTTCTTTTTTTTATGAACACGAAAAAGAACAAGTTTAAATGAGATGAACAATATTAAAAAAAAGTTATGTATACTGTACACATCCCATTATAATAATATATACTTTAATAATAATATTAAAAGTTATACAACTATTAATTTTTATTTAACGTCTGTGATCTGAGAAAGAGTTCATCTCCACAGACAAACTTTTTGACTTGACTCCTTTTAAAAAGAGATGATGATGACAAGGTAAATGAGAATGAGAGAAGATTCCAAAATAATGATTAAATTAACTATTTTTTTGTGTCAACCAAAAGACTCAATACAGCTCAGGGTGACTGGTGCAGACTTGGTCCTATTCATTGATGGAGATACTCGAATAACAAATATTGTGTATGTAATAATTTTTATAGAAAAATTTATAATAAATATAAAATTCATTTTATATTCTCTCTCTCTCTCTGCTTTATAATATTTACTGTGACTATACTATGCAAATTGGTTTCCTTTCATATTTACCTTTATGTACTTTATGGACTTGATTTGTTTTCATTGAGACTCTCTCTCTGTATGGACAAGGATATTACATATTTTTTTTTTTTGGTGGAGGAGTCTATTCTCCTTTCCATTTCAATTTTTTAGTTTGGTAAACAAAAATCAACAAAACATTAAAGTCAACAACGACAATGATGACCACAGGCATTCATGTACTTGTACATACCTACTACAGTGTACAACCCCCCTTCCCATCATAGTAGTTAGTAGTAGATAAGCATGTAATTAAATTTAAATGTGTTATTATTTTTTCAAATAAACAATCCCATTACACACACATACGTATTTGATATGAGATAAATGATAGTGATCTCTAATTTAATTATTTTTTTCAATTATTCTCTTCACACAATTTAAACCAAAAATCAATTTTTTACTGTGACTAACTACAGATATTAAATATGATTGACATTACATGTCAATAAAATAAAATCGTAATGGTGTATTTGTACACTGTACTCCTTGAATTTATTTTTATATTTATTTTGTAATTTTAAATTTCACTTTCTATTTCATTTCCTGGACGAATGGACAACCATTTCATTTTTGGAGAGGCGACTGTTACTCGTATGTGAATTTAAGTTAAATGATGAAAGTGGATGTCAAAATAAAATTTCAAAGACTGTGACTGAGGATTTACATTAATTAAAATAGTCGGCTCATGTTTTGTCCTTACTTTATGGATTATTTATGTAATATAGATCTTGATAACGGGACACACACAATTTAAGGTTTAAGAGTAAGACCCAACCTTGCAAAATAAAATATGACTATACTACACATACCATGTCCCTCTCCTTCTCCATTGTGGGCCTCACAATGTAAAGAGATGAATAACAAAATTTTTGAAAAACATAAAGTCCAAAAGAAGTTCTCCGTCTCTCAAGTCAAAGAGTTGAAATGGTCGTCCATGAACCCCCCCCCCCCTCCCCCTCTCTCTCTGTACGTACATTGACATGGAGTTTTAGCTGTAAAATCCTTGTAAAATTTCTGTTATTCCTCATCCTCATTGTCATGCAATAGAAAAAGTCTCCGTACCCCCCAAAAAAAGTTGAAAATATCAAATAAAATGGGGACTGTGAATATGCGTGGAGCGTAAACAAATGATATTCCTTTTTATATAATACTTTATGACCCTCTTGTTTAAACATGTATACATACATAGATGTATACTTTGTGCAAACAATCTGTCTCTTGAATTAAAATAGCCTATGGGCTATAAAAACTCTGTACTTTTTTTTGGGGGGTTGTAATAAATATATATTAGTTTATATACTCGCAACAGTTTTTTTGCAAAAAAATGGCAAATGTCTCTCTCTCTCTCTCTAAATAAAAAAAACGTGTTCGTTTTTTTGTGATTGTCAACTTTCCTCAAAGATTCTCAGGCAAAGATGATGTTTTTTGAGAATGAAGGTTATTGTGGTAAAAGTCTTTTGAAAAGGGAATGGTAAGGTACACATTATATATTATATGCTCTGTACTCTTTCTTGTGTACAAGAGAGACAAAAATAAAGGCAAATGAAAGGGAAACCATTGAAACGGTATTACTTACACTTTCCTCTATTATGGTAAGGTTCACATGTACATAAGGTCTGTTATATTAAAGTTACTTAAACCTCAAAAAGCTCATTCTTGTTATTCATTCTTGTCACAGGTATGACGTATAATATGTACCTCTTTACATTTTCAAATATGTAAACTTGACATGTTTGTTTTCCTTTTGAGTTGTCATTGTGTCACATCAAAAATCTTTTTTTCTTTTTACCTTCAACCTTCATCGAGCTGAAATTCCCGTTAAACAAAATCATTTTTATCAATTTTTTGGTCTTTCATTATTGATTTAAAAAGAAACTGGCTCTCAGCAAATTGAAATTTACAAAAAAAAATAGCAAGTCAAAAATGATTTTTTGAGATAATTTTAACTGAAATAAATTATTTCAAATCAATTTAATGATAATTGAAAATTATTGAATACAGTCATTAAAATCTTCCAAAAAAAACTCCACCATAATCCCTGTCAATTTGTTTCCCTCCACATTACGAGTCATCCTGTATCACGTGCACAAAGATTAGGAGAATTTGTGGTATGTGAATTGTAAAAAAAATGAAAAAAGCCAAAAGAAAAACAGAAAGTCTTAAGGTGCTTATAGGGCAGACAATTACATGCAGATTTTCAATAAAAAAAATATATAGAGCCATAGACCACATAACAAAATTTTTCTCTCTCTCTTTTGAGGGTTTTCATCTATGGGAATAATGTGGGTTGATATTTAAGAGAAGAATTTTGAATCTCGTTTTTTTCTCTCATTCTAGAGTAAAGTTCCATGTGAACTTTGTGAGATGAGAAAATTTCTAACTAACATTTAACTTACTGAGCCATTGATTTTCATTGTGAAAATTATATTATAGTAAAATACACACACACACAATACATAAAACTGTCTACAACTATATAAAGTATATGCTAGTTAATTGCTCACATTATAACTGGAGCTTTGTCTACTACACAAGAAATAATTAATAACTTTATTAGAGTGGAGAGTGGTGTCTAAAATTCATAGGAAAATGATTACTTTATATCACAATCAATTTAAATTCTCTAAACAAAATAACATGTATAGTATTACACGATAGAACATTTTAATTGTAATTCAATTATTAAAATTCACAATACTCGGAATAGAATATTATTCTCTACATACATATAGGTAAAATTTGTAATCAAATCTCTCCGTCCATCTTACACTCACAGAGAGAGAGGTCTAGCAACATTTTGCAATGATATCAAATTACTCGTAGCACAAATTTTCTATGTTTCCATTACTCATCCATCTTCATTCCGCCATGACATATTTCTCTTTGATTTTTTAAGGATAAAATATATTCTGAGAATATGAATAGAAAAATGAAATTTGAGTCTTTTTCTATTTATTCTTTCAGTTTAATAAATATTTGTCATAAGGACATTGTCTATCTCAATCATAATTATTATTATATTTATTTCCTCTCCCTTTCTTTCTCTACAAAATCCTCAATGTCACTCTTCATTGTCTTCAGCTTCTCCAGAGCGTCAAGTTGGTCCATGGAGATTTCTGGGAGTGGGAGACAGGGGTCTAATCGTCAAAAGTTGTGTCCTCTAATATTCACTGAAAAGTTTCCCCTGAGAGTCATAGGCCACCATTATGCATATATATTTTGCAAATATATGTATTATAATAAATATATAAAATGTCCCCATTATTCTACTCCAATTTGAAGTTATGAGCAAAATTCTCAACAACTACAAAACTAAAGAATAGATGACAATGGACAAAACAAAAGAGTTGACCATTTTTTGTATTTCACAAATTTTGAGTGTAATTAGTCTTATGCAAGTGTGTACAACTAGAGACATGTTTTGTATCTGCATACTCGTATCAATGCACAGAGAGGGAGAGAGAGAGAGATTTGTAAAAGATGCAAAAAATAGGGATCATAAATAACAATTTATTATTCAACAATAAAAATAAATATTATATTGCAACAACATTAAGCCTAACAATGGGCAGTAGGCTCAAAAAGGATCAAAGGAGAGCGACGAAGAAAAAAAAATGTAATCGTGACCCCTTGTTCAAGATTCCAAAATTCTCATGAATGGATTCCGAATATAACTCTCTTGGTATGAAAATAAATCATGAGAAAAAAAATGGAGGGGATGACAACAAAGATATTGAATTTCTTTTGCATTTTGCCAGTGCCTATCTGTACGTACTACAATTTCATGAATTTCTTACACTAAAATATTTTGCATTTTTTCCTAAAATATTTTGAATTCTAAATTTTCTATACTAAAGCTAGTACCTGCAGTCAAAATGTGAGGCTATTATTATTTATCTGTTATACAGACATTTCCCCAATTTGCCAGAGAAGCTCTGATGACAATGCAAGGGAAAATTGATTATGCATTTATTGTGCATTTACCAAAGTTAACTGTAGTTGAAAATCAATGGAATTTGAGAGAGGAAGGATATTGAATTGTTTTGGGGTCCTCGTTTGTTCATTTTATCAAAAAAAGTGACAGTCTCGTAGAACTCTCATCCTGGGACAGATTCATGTTTTGGACTATTTCAATTCATGTCAGATGACTTTGTTATATTCTTACACAAAATGATCTTCCTGTGCTCCTCATGACTGATGTTATCAGGAAAGAGGTAATGTACTCTCATGGCAGCCATCGAGAGAGAGAGAGAATCCAGATACACCAAACCCTCAAAAAAAACCCAACAAAATCTCTCTCAACATCCCAACACGCAAAGGAGAGATGAAAATGTAAAGACAAAGGGACAATGAATGTTACAAAGGTAATATTTGCAGATGCAAAAAAACAATGTGTATATATCTATATCTATAGTGTAGTACACTTGTAAATTCCTCACAATCTCAATGATCTGTCTTCCGCCTTGTCTAGCCTTACAGCTCACGGTGACATTGCATTGTCTCGTCTGTAACTCGTTTGTCGTTGTGCGTTCAAAGTTAATTTTAAAACTTTTCTCTCTCTCTCTCTATTTTTTGAGGACTTACATCCTCAAAATTTGTTTTGATTCAATTTTAAAAATAATTATTTAAAACAATCTTAATCTATTTATTTACCTGTAAAAATTGATATTGAGGGAAATTTTAAATAAAAAAATAAAATGACAAAGGATGACACATCGCGTTAACTCTGTCCTCTGTTTTTTCGGATAATTTGCATTCCCCTTGCAAATTGAGACACATTTGGATTGAGGATGATGAGTAAGAAACTTGAGGAGGAGTGACATAGAAGAGGGGCTCTTCTTGGGGTATGTACATAATAGTCGCGCTTCCGTTTTGTGCTTGTTGTTTAGGCCATGGAACATTAGAGATGTGTGATGTGCCCTTATGGAGATTGATTGATTGTCTGACAGATCATATTAGAGCTTCACAACCTCGAGGAGATTAACATAAAGGGAAAATACATAAAGATTTATAGAACATTTATTTTTCTTATAACTTATACAAATACTTTTCCATTCTCTCTCTCTCTCTCTCTCTCTCTTATGTCTGTACACGTCTACCCGTATTATATTCCGGGTCGATTCGGGTGTCAAATTTAAAGAAAAATGTGTATTCTATCTTTAAAATCCTTTTGAAAAGACAAAGAGAATATGTCCAACTCCCTCCACTTGAAAATTTCCATGTAAAGTAGTGAGGTAGATATTTTATTGAAAATGAACTGAATTTTTTCAAAAAATAAAATAATTTTTTCCAAAGAAATGAACACCAAAAAATATTTTCTCCTTCTTGAGACACTACTGTACATAATGTACATATACTTGTAGGAAAGTGATTCATTTGCATCTCTTACCTCCACGATTGATTTATTTGGTAGTTGTGCACTGCACAAGAAAAATGTTTCTTTGGAATGGTTTGCTGCACACACTAAAGTGCATAGGGCAAATGGAGGTTGTGGGGTTTTTAAATGAATTTGAGCAAAGCAAAATGGATCAATATTTATTTATATATATACATGTATAACTATATGATGCATAAATATAAATAACGTTGACATTTTTCTTGAGATATCATTGACACGAGGGATTTTTTTTGTGTTGTCCAAATAAAATCTCCTTATTTTTTATATTAAATAGAAAACTCAATTTAATCGAGAAATACTACACAAATTATTTAAAATTGTACAGTATTTAATATTTAAAAAGACTTTACAATTAATTTTAAGTATAAACGTTCATTAGTCTAAAATTTAACAAACTTGTCCCTATTTTATTTTTTTTCTTCTCTTCATCTTTGGTCTTTAGTCTTCTCTCTCTCTCTCTCTCTTTGTATTTGAAATGTTCCTCAAGTTTGAAATGGAGAGACAAGTCCCAAAAACTATTTTGGGAAAACCCAACACCAGCACAAGCACCAGGACCACAAAACTCTTGGCCAGGACAGAGACATTTCGTTGACATTATTATTACAAGATGCGATAATTAGCTCCCTAACTACTAAATACCATCTATGTCTCCCCTTATTATACAATACATACATACATCTATATATGTATTTCCCCATAACGAAAAAGCTGGAGGGTAAGAAATTTGGTGATATATTTGTACACTTGCCCTGTCTCCCATTTACGTGGGAAAATGAGTATAATGCGTAACTGAGGGAGGTTACCAACCAAAGAGAGAGGGGAGGGTAGCCCACTACCCGGTTTTCTTCATGACAAGCTTAAAATTTATTCAGATAACAATATTAGAGGGCAATAGAAAGATAAAGTAGAGGGAGAAACATGTAAAATAGGAAATTATATACTAAGCAAAAAGGAGGGGATGACAGGGACTGTAGTTTAAAGGGAGTTTTTGTTAGTCTCCCTGAAAAACAAACCAAGTAAAATGTTTCAAGGCACGACTACTTTTGACTTTGGTTACTCTCTAACTTTGTCTCTGCGTTAATGAATGTCAGTGTAATATGTTGTTGTCAAACTTTGTTGCCTTCATTTGAGGCCCCCCCCCCCTTTTTCCATTTTAACATTTCTAACGTTTCCAACATACTTGATTTCATTTTACAGTTTCATTTACTCTCCTTTTGTCTTTATTATGTTGAGAGTTTTCATGTCTTTTGCGTCTCCTCTTTCTTCCCAGACCTAAAGCCCCCTTGCTTGACGCAAAAACATTAAACACTTTACGTGTCTGTCATATTTCACTTATTAACTTGTACAAAACTTTAATTATCATTTCTTTCCTTCTTATTAAGTGAACATTAGACCACAATTAAAATTTTAAACCTCAAAAAAAACGACTAAAACACATGGTGGACATATAAATAAAGTTTTTAGTGTTGTTAAAAATGTCACCACCATAATCTTTGAGACTCTGAGTTAATGAAAATGAAGGAAAAAGTAATAGTTGAAAATAAATATATAAAGGAAAATATTCTACTGTGGTAATGTTTGTGTGTGTGTGTGGATGGAGCAACTCTACCTTGTTCTGTTTACATGTTTTAATGATTTAATGAGTTTTCTTGTCTCTTAACTTTTGAGACCGTCAGACTCATTTGTCAATCTTGAGAGAGTCTGGAGGTCTCCCCCTTTTACTCTTTCAAGTGTTACTTGTCTTTAGTAGTCTATTATGTATAAGAGTACGAGTACGTTATGTATGAATACTAATTCCTACTTTAAATTTTATTTTACAAATTGCTACTCTATTTAAGTCTCTCTCTCTCTCTCTCTCTCTCTCTCTCTATGAAATGAAATACTGTACAATGTTAAAATCCTTAAATTTATAATATTTGTATTTGTAATGTAAGGGAAACACATGGAACCACATGGTAAAATTTTTTTTGATTTAAAATATTTAAGTCAAAAATAAATTCTCCTCAAAAATATCCACATGAAATTTTATGGATACACAAAATATATTGGGCTACAGCTCCTACTCGTCAGTACAGAGAGAGAGAGAATACAAAGACATTTAAGTATGAGGTTCAGCATGTGGCTGTAGAGACCGGTGGGTTTCCTCAATGAGCAGCACATGGATTGTGGAGAGTTGGAAAATGTTCGAGGGGGAGAGAAAAGGAGAGATGTGAGGCTTGAGCCTCATCTCTTTTCCTCGTCAGTTCTAATCCGACTGCAGAAGCAAGAAGATGTTTCTTTGCCATTCCTTTCCTCATTCAAACTCAACCTAAAAAAAAGTACACAACAAGACCACTACTTTTTTTTCCTTTTTCTTCTCTCAAAAAACTTATTTTATACACACACACACACATTATACTAAGGTGTGATCATCAACATTTTTAATTAATTTTGTGGAGGAAAGGACCATTTTTTAAAAAAATTAAGTGTCAGCTCCATTTACTGTCATTTTAAAATAAAAGTGCCAGACTCTAAAAACAGAACGCCAAAAAAAGTTTGTGTTGGAACACTGTGTTTATCTTCAATTAAAGTTAAAGAAACTGTAGTTTATTGTGGAGTCACTTTACAATTAAAATTAAATTGACCATTTAAATTTGACATTGAAAAATAAAACCACCAATAAATTTTATGAGTTTAAAAATAAAAATTGGTGCATTTCAATAATTACTCCAATTATTGTATTGTCCGAATCGGAATAGTAACCTTGCAAGAAAATTAAAAGCCGGTTTTAACTTCAAGTTCCCTGAGAAGGAGAAAATAAAGTCAAAGCGTGCGTCGTGTGTATCTGTACCAGTAACACAGAAACTGTGTGTACACTACACAGAACACACAGAGAAAAGACTGTAACACCCAGGAGTCACCGGGTAAGACCGACGTTTCATTAGAAAAATCGGAGAAGGGGAGAAAACAGTCGTGGAGAGGACTGAGTAGGGAAACGAACTCAGTTACAGGAGAGAAAAACAGACGGACAGAATATTTTTCAAGTTGAAGCAAAAGGGCAAAGAAAAGAAGCATTTTAAAAAGTAAAACTTGTTATTTCTTGTTGAGACAAGAAGAGGCGGAAAAGACGGGGAGTAAAAGTTTTAAAAGTTTACAAGCTGTTTTATGTAATACTCTCTGTTTTTAAAACTAGTGTCATTGTTCCCTTTCTATTTGGTATTTTTGGTCAAATATTTTCTTTCCATTTGAGTAAACACAACCAAAAAAATATATAAAACTACTCATCACATCACCCCCTGTCTATTTTCCCTCCCTTTGACGTTATCCAGAAGAGAAAAAAGTCAAAATTATAATTTTAGAGACACGAATTTTATTTTGTAATTAAAAATTACAATTTTCTCATTCCACAAATCCAACTGACTTGTGAGGTAAAATAGTTTTCCAGTGAATACAAAATCTTGAAAAAGTTTTCTTCTGTGTTTTTTTGTGTATTGTGCGTGAGTGTATCTTTAAGAGTTTTATATAGGGAAAACTTGCCCATCCAAAAAAAAAACAATCTGTGAATCCTCCCGAATCAAACATTTGTTACAAAACTTTTTTCTAGTATTAAATCATTCTCTCTAATATTTTCAATTTTGGACTTTCTCTCTCTCTCAGCTTGACTAAACACAAAATAAGGAGTTTGTTTTTTAATTAAATTCTGAAATAAAAAATTTCCATCAAAATCATTTTACTCAAATTAACCCTCACTTGGTGACAACTTGCAAAATTATTATTGAATTTGTCTCAAGAAAAAAAAAGTTTGTCTCTATCTATGACAGTCAAAGTGTCCGGTGTGATAGACAAGTTCAATAATTTTATTATTAAAAAAATCAAGTTTTTTATGAGTGAAAAGAAAGTGATTCTGATTCTTCAAATTGATTCATCGTTTGTCATCATTCATCTTTCAAAATAAAAAAAAGTTTTTTTTTGTAATTTTTAATTATTTTGAAAAACTCGCCTTGAGGAACACTTTGTCTTTGACATTGTCATAAAAAAAGAACATTTTCTGCCCATGTAAAAATATTTAACAAGGTGTTTTTAATTTTTTTTTGAAACAAGGATTTTAATTTCAATATCCATTGTAACTTTTTTTATTTTAAAAAAGATAAGGAAATTTTGGTTTCACCTGTAATACATGTCAGAAGTATTATTTTAGTTAAAAGAAACTTTTTTAACTAGACTGAAAAGGAAAACAGAATCTTCAACTTGTTTCCCAGCAAGTAAAATAAAAGAAGCCATTTTTTCAAGGTAACAAAAAAAATACAACAAATAATTATATTCTTGTGATTCTTTTTATCCCATTTTCTCATCCTCTAAAACTTTTTCTATTTTAATTTAAATGTCTTTAGACACACACACAAGTCAGTTACCTCATAATATTTACAGTGCATTAGATACAAAGAAGCATCAAAAGTGTATTTGAATGTGATAACATGAGCTTGAGTTTGACGTGTGTAATTTTAATATTGTGCAAAAAAAAGAAACAAAGAATTTGCTCTATATTTTGCACACTGCAAATATTAATCACATGTTGTCTTTGTATCACCACATAAAATAATACGGAAAGTGTAGTAATATATGAAATAATATTTATCATCCATTAAAAAGTTCCTTGGAAAGTTCCTCCTCCTTGTCTGTTGTGAATTGTTGAAACAGAAACCAGTTTCAATTTTTTTTTGTGTCTTATCTTTTTAAATAAAATAAACACCCTCTTCACACATTTTACACGGAAATAAGTTAGAGAGAGAAAAATAATTCGTAGTAATATTTAAACAATGTTTAAATAATTTTCAAGAAAAACATAAACGTGTAAAAGTGTAAATGACAGTTAAAAGTCATTTCGTAACTAATTTACTCTAATTAAATTACAACTACACTTTGTACTCTTAGAGCTCTGCTGTGTATATTGTAAATGTTAAATTATTTCATCACCGTGACCTTTACCTTCAGAAAAGAAGAATGTCGTCATTATCTTGTTACCTTTTTTGGTTTTAATTAGTTTACTTAAATTAAATATTGAAATCAAGTTTATTTCTCAAGTTTACCTTTTTCCTCCTTTACCTTTTTGAATTATTCATGTCATAAAGATAAACAATCAGTTAACTATTTACACATGTAATTTACATTAGAAGCTAGAAGAGTCGCAAAATTCATGCAAAATATTTGGCCAAAAGGGAAACAATGAGAGAACAAGTCAAAATTTATTTTTAGAATTGTGCATGGCGGAGTCAAGTTAGTATTAATAATTTTAGAATTAAAAAAAATTCATACACAAAAAAAATTAATTTGAGAACAAACATTGTACAATATGTATTATGTACATAGCATAACATGAGAGAGTAGCATTGTAATTTTGTTGGTGTCGTTCATCTGTGCTGTAATTCTGTCCACCTGTCAATTGTCAGGGGGATTGAGTCCATTGTCATATAGGCAACATGTCACATAACATAAAATGAGAACACATGTAATCACAAGTCATTGTCCCAGAGTCCCTAGAGTTACCTCTCTCTCTCTCTCTCTCTGTTCTTTTTTATTCATGATACTCAAAATTTGTATTTGTATTTATTAACAAGAGAAAAAAAAAGTTAATAGAAAAACAAAATTAGAGCGGAACAGCGCTTCATTTCCTTTTCAAGTAAAAGGTAAAGTTTTTTTTAAATGGGAATGACACATTGGGGTGCATGTTTTGAGTGTCCTGGCCCACCAATTGCATTGCAAGCGTCTCTCTCTCTCCAATTTCGTCAATCACCGATTCGTAAAGCACAATTTACATTGTGTAATTGCCAATTGAGTGAGCATGGCAAGCGCAAGAGAGAGGGGAAATTATTTTAATTTTATAATCCCCTCCCCCTCCCTCCCTCCACTGCTTAATATATGACTCGTTGTCTAACTCAAACTGATTTTAATTTATTGTCTCATTCTCTCCATTCTCTCTCTCTCTCTGTCAATCTCTGACATGCACAATTTTTTTTTGACAATAAAATTGACCCTCAGACAACAATCTCTGAAATTCAATGTCCCCCCTTGTCATTTTTTCCCTACAATACAAAAAAATGTTTGGCAATACAAGCTAAATTGAATTTTTTTATTGTTAAAAAAGTATTTAAACCATACAAAACAATTTTTGTTGTGGAATTTAGTGATAAAAATAAACACATCAAAAAAATAAATGTGGGTGGTCTTGAATGATAAGCCACAATCCACAATATTTTTTCAAGTAAGTTGAAGTTGAAACATGATGACAAAGAAAACAATTATATTTGTAATCCCAAGTAAAATGATACTCCCCAATAAAAAAAGCCGCCTTTTTTATATCTGTACTCGTTACTCTCACCGCCAAGAAATGAAGCATGTGGAAATTTTACAAGAGTCGGTCACTGTCATTGTTGTTGATGTGATTTTTTTTAGAAAAAAAAGTAAGCCGATGAGTTTAACTCCTTTTGTAGTTTGCTCTGTGCAGAAAATTTTTGTTGCAATTGTGCACTCAGGCAAATAATTCAGTTGGCATAAATTAAATTGAATTTTTTTTCCTCCCCCTTTTTTTAACTATCATCACGTCTCTTATATTTATCACTGTGTACAGTGTCACTGAAAAAACTTGTACTTGCTACGGATCCTACGGATCCCTTGAATAGCCGCATATGAGTAAAAAAAAAGGAGGAGGGATTTGTTATTGGATATTGACTTTTTTTGCGAATACTTGAACAATCCAATATGTACAAGGAATATAAATAAAATAATAGAACATAGAAACCAGATGCACTTGAAAAAAGAAGCATCTCAAACTAAAGGTAAAACTTTTCGGGGGGAGGCAACGGGGTCTCATGGAGGAGACAAGAGGCGGCAAAAGAAAAAAGAGGAAGACGCGTATGGAGAGGAGGGGATATATACACAACATTTCTCCAAAAACAAGTTTACGTATATCCCATGAAATTTACGAGACGTTTAAATCTCCTCAGCTTCCTTGATCGTGTCTTTAAGTGTGTGTGTCTCTTGAATTCGTCTAGAGATTTCCTATGTAGGGAGAAAGACAAGACGAGAGTCTTGTCACTTAACGTAAAACTAAAACTTTATTACACAAGCACTATATTCAATGCACTTTGAATGCCATGCCATTCTTCTGTCTCTCTCTCTCTGTCTCTGTACAGAAGCTAAGCTCAGTATATCTGTAGATTGTACATGTAGAGAAAGAGCTGTAGGTGGATGCCAATTGATTTTTATTTAATATAAAGACTTTCCATGTTCTCATCCATATGAAGAGTGTCTCTAATTAGAGAGAAATTTTTAAAGGTTTTTTTTTGTCAAGCCCCCCTCCAAACTCTAACTTAACTTCCAATCTTTTTCTTTTTATAAATGAGGCAACACATGGAGAAATTTGCAAATGGTGCAAATTACATGGTTGTGAATTTCTAAAGTTTTTTTTTGTATTTAAAAAAATAAAAATACTAAAAATAGTGGTCGAAATTTTTTTAAAATTAGAGAGAGAGAGAAAAGTTCCGGCATTTAGAGTTAAAATCAAGTTAGGTTAAGAGCGTGTATTTCGAGTGTATTATTGAAGTTTATGTCTCTTATATGTATATATACACGTGGGTATGGTAGTACTACTCGTCTTTTTCACATGAAGGGAAAAATGCTGTCGATTCAATGAAAAGGATGGAGCCCTGCCAATGCACTACAAAACTCCTGCCTTGCTTCCCCTCTTGACAAAAGAGTGGAGTGAGCAAAACCGGAAAATGGCGAATTTGGCAAATAGCTTTAGTCCTATACTCTCTCTCTCTCTCTCTCTCTCCCTATTGTAGCAAACTTACCTTACCATTTTTCTGTATACTGTTACACTTCCGCTGTGTAAACATGGGAGGGAAAAGAGAGTGAGGGAAAAAAATTCTTTGGTGGAAGGCGACATTTGACAAAATGGCAATGACAAAAAATCATCTACTATACATTTCTCTCTCAAGACTTTTACTTACTACTTCACAACTACTACAGATACTACATGGCCTACTACGAGTGTATATAAATATGGCCCATTTTTTCCACAACTGAGAGGCTCTCTTGTCATCTTCACCGCAAAATTTCCAACTCTTTTTTTTTAAAAAAAAACAAGATGTAGACCATCAACTTGTTAATTTTCTATATAATTCCACCTGACATTTATTTTGTGTCAAAAAATTAACAAGACTTTATAGTCTCCACTAATTTCTTTCTAGCTAAAGGAACCCCAAAAATTCTTTTTTTTCTCTTTTTAATCTTATAAATTGCATCCACAATTCTGCATTCTCTCTGTAGAATGTTACAGAAATTTGAAATTTGTACAAGACTCAAATTGATGTTGAAATGTTGGTATCCATTTTGTGAACTGGTATGCTCTGCTCTGCTCAGCTCCATGACCATGCTTTAGTTGAAGAAGAAAAAAAAATTTCCAATATTGGATTGGTTGTTTGAAATAGATATCGAAGAGAGAAAAAAAATCTTGAGCGTTTGAAAAAAAGTCGTAATCGTAAAATACCTTTCGTAAAAATAAATAAGCTCGACAGAAAACAAGCCCGTTTTTCTCAATGTTGAGAGAGAGAGAGAGAGACTTTACCAGATATTGTGGAGAGGGGTATCTGTATAAAGTAGAGAATATTTTATTTGCATTTTGTAAACGAGTTTTTATTTATTATACGTGTAGCTCCTACCCAAAAAAGCCCAGTCAATTGATACACATCTCACCAATATTTATAATTCTCTGTAATGTAATGTTACGCACCAAAAATGTATTTTTTTTTAAAAAAAAGTGAGTTATCTTTTTACCCTTTTTGTAGTTATTTTAAATGTGAAATCCAAACCATTTTAAATATTCTGTGTAAGCGCCACAATCTTCTTCAAAAAACTGTTCCCCGTCAAAAAATTTTTTTAAAAATAGATTATAAAGGATACACTGTACTCTTCCATAAATTAATAAAAATAAAAATATAAAAACCAACGACAAAAATATTTAGGGCATGTCAAAGACGTTTATTTGCATTTTTTTCTTACTCAAAATCTGTCAAAACTGACAAGACTTTAGTCTGTAGTGTCGTTCATTTAATTTGCAAGCCAGACTCTCAAAAAATTGACAGTATTTTTTTTCTCTGCACTATTGACTATAACACAAAAAATGTATAAAAGAATATTTTAAACAACTTGAGCTCATTTCCCCATTTTTTTAATGTAAAACTTGAAATAGGAAATGATTTTCGACTAACTGAAAGAGAAGGAGGAGGGAAGGGGGTACAAATTTTAAGCACTAAAAATGAGGGGGCTTGAAAAAAAATGTAGAAAACAGACAGACAACAGCAAAATAGAAGACACAACATAAAAATAGTGGCAAAAGATGAGAC
This sequence comes from Arrhopalites spinosus, assembly GCA_034700945.1. Lineage (NCBI taxonomy): Eukaryota > Metazoa > Arthropoda > Collembola > Symphypleona > Arrhopalitidae > Arrhopalites > Arrhopalites spinosus. The sequence continues at coordinate 3,577 of JAQIVZ010000618.1, read as the reverse complement.
ATAAAAAATGGATATTTTTTACAAAAAAGAGACAGAGATTAGAATAAATTCCTTACATTTGGGAATTTTAGTTTAAATAAAATCAATTTCTCAATTATAAAAAAAGTCTTTTGTTGGATTTAGTTGTTTTTGTAAATATTCTCTCGAGGAGATTAAAGGGAGACGAGGCAATGTCAAATAAAATAGTCGACATTAAGTTGCACACAGATTTGAGTAATTATTTTAGTATTAAAGTTGACTAAAAAATTGACATTTTTAATTATAGTTGTAAACCCCCTATAATATTTTATTATAAAATAAATACATAGGACATAGACATAAAAAAGTGGTTTTTCTACCCCCCTTTGTGTTGGTAAATATAATATTTTTTTTTTTGTTAAACGAGAGAGAGAGAGAAAAGTCATAATAAAATGTTATGTAAAAGCTTTATATTTTCATCAAAGAATGTTACACAGGCTAAAGAGAGAGAGAGAGAAATATTGATTGAACATTTTGACATGGTATTTTATATAGCCTTATATATTTTTATGAGTGAAAGCTTAAAAAACTGTTTATTATTATATAAAAAAACTGTATTTCTGTGTCAGAATATTGATCGGAGAATTTTAGTTTTTTTTCAAAAAAAAACTTTTTTTATGAGTTTAGTCAGTACAAAATGTTTTTTTTTGTATTTTTCAATTTGACACCAACGCCTCTTGTTTCTTTGTGTTTTGGAATTTATCTGAAAGTTGAAGAAATGTCAAAAACTTATTTTCACGCAAGTTTAACTTTACAAAAAAAAGAATTAAGTTTAGTGTGAACTAGAGAATGATTAGTTTCTTTTTATTTTTGCGACTCGTCAGAAAAAAAAACTGTGCAAACTTTTACTCTTTGTGAGTTGCATCTGTAACATAGTTATCTGTATCTGTACAGATGTGTAGTGATTTTATTCTTTCGAGACTTGAGACTTGAAACCCCATTTAATGTGAATTTTGTATTTTATCTGTCGATATTTGTATTGGTTCACTTCATTCCACGCTCTTTTGCCTCTTCTCAATTCTCCTCATTGTATCTGTATCAACGTTAAGTGATCTACATTTCATAAAAAAAAACTTAACAAAAGTTTTTTTTACAGTCTACCTGCCTTTGATTTGACACATTTTATAAATAGAATTTCATTTGTTGAAATCCCAATATTTAAGTTTATTTTTTTAGTCTAGTTTTTTATATTGTGCATTGTATTTTTTATAGAAACATTTTCTATTTGTTTTGATTAATCTGTGACCAAGTTCTTTGATCTTGTACCGTTACCATTTTGAGAAGCACAACTCATTTATTTAGTCTGTTTTGTCTGTATTTAATAAAAGCCAAGTTTTCATTTAAAAATGTCAATTTTTTATAACCCCAATTGTGATTGTTAGGCGGCCAAGTTTATTTTTTTGTAAAATGTAATGAGGAAGTTATGAAAATTTGTTGTTAAATTTAAATGTCCATATGAGGGTTAAAACAATAACAGACTTTTATTATTTTTTGGGCAGGGTGCACCATTCCCAGAGTAAACAGAGTGCAGGTTTTTTACATTACATTTGCAAATTTGCGATTGGCAAGTTAGACATATTTAGCCCACATTTTACAATGGAAGTAATACAGAAAAACATCATGACAAGGCAAAGGTGTCTGTCTATTGTCTACAAACTTTTTTTTTATATCGTGTAATTAACTCTAGTGGTTGTAATTTTTTTTTAAATTGTAGATTAATGCAGGCGTAATTAATTCATAAAAAAGTGCACACTGCACCATCTTTTTATATATATTTTTTTGCAAAATCATATATAAGTGATAAATATATAGATATATTTCCAGACGATAAAAAAAGATTTCCAAGAAATTGACGAATTGAAGCCCAATATTGTAAATTTCAGACAATTTTTTTAAAATTTTAAAATAAAATCTCTTTGTCTCAACAGACAAAGAATATCTCAAAATGGGTAGGTTGGTGGTTAACCACAATCTTATATAATTTTTTTTGTGCCCAAAACTTTTTAATAATTTTGCAAAAAAGTATTAATTCACATGTCCTCGTCTTAGAGAATGAAAATGAAATAATATTATTTTTTTGAGTATGAAAACCACAAATAAACTCCCTTTCACATATAAAATGAAAGAAATATAGTAAAATGGGTATGGCATAGACTGGGAATTGAATTTTGTGAAGAATATTATAATAATAAAAGATTTCTTTAATGCGTCTATCTCCACTAAAAAAGTCTAAAATGTTGAAAAGAATTGGAGGGATTACCCAATTCCCCTAGATGAATTTCTACTAGTTCATAGTTCAATGGCGAGTCGAGTTGTTCAAGAAGAAAATTCGAAAAAGAAAATATATTTATTTATTAGATCTCACTTTTAAGAGTTCACGTAATTTCATTATATCACTCCTCCCCTCCCTCTCTCTCTCCCTTCATCGAAAATGTGTGATTCTTCTTCACAACTGGTCATGGGTGACGTCATAATATTGATTTAAAGACATTTTTTTAAAGAGAATTTGATCATTAGCTTGAGCACCATTTCAAGCTCCTACGCTAGCTAAACTGAAGTCAGAAGAGAAGAAAAAACAATTTGCTCAAAAGCTCGCGTGTTGGGTACAAGAAAAATTGTGAAAAGAATATTGGTGATGACAATTTTATGTTTGGAGAGTAGGCAGGCTCAAGAATTGAAAATAGTTGGGAATTCTTCCCTTACTTTATTTTTAGAAGGGACGAGAGAAATGAAATTGAATGGATTCAGTAATTTTTACAATCATCATGATGCATTATGCATTAAAAGGCGGGTCTCTGGGATGTCACTTGACATTTCCTCTCTTTTCTTTTTTTTGGTAAAAACTGTTGATGAATTTTGACTCATTTAATTTCTTGCTCCAAAGAATACTCGACATTTATGTCGCTCATTTTTCAAATATTTTGCACCAATCCCCTCCATTTCCCTTTTTAACATTTTGTACACTGAATTATTAGCTACACGTATTTGTAAGGTTGTTAAATTTAGGAAATTAATAATTTTGTAAAAAAAAAATACCTTAATATTTTAACGGGACATTAATTTATAGGAAGAGACCTTCAGTGAGTTAAATTATTTTAAAAAAATGACTCAGTCTCTTCACTTCACATTGGACACCGCCTTGAAAAGACAAGAACATTGACATTAACAAATTTATTACAAACTTCCCCATTGTGATTCTATTTTACTTCAATATTTAAATTTTTTTTTGTAAATTAACAAAATTACACGTACGCACATTTGTAGAAAGCCATGACCCATGAGAGAGTGTGTGACGATTGAAAATTTGAGAAGTGTACAAATATGACAATGTCACACACACAGAGACACTCGTGTTAACAATTAAGCTTAAAAAATCTTGATAGTCAAAATGATATGGATGGAGATTAATTAGTTAAAGAGTCAAATGTTGTAAAGTTAATAACTGTTATGATGTAATTTTTTGCACGCCCTTAGATTCTCTAATGTACAGTGAGAGGCAGACTTAGTTCCCATTGTCTCTTATGGAGCAATTTTCCCCTAGTTTCGACGTGTTAAAAGA
>JAQIVZ010000617.1:0-56928 GCA_034700945.1 Arrhopalites spinosus | reverse complement strand
CCATTCTTGGCATTATAATTGCCAATTCTTGTAATTTAATTATTACTTTTAGACAAACTTAAATGAAATAGAAATTATGATGAATGTTATTGTTGCTAACGCTAAATGCTAATTTAAAAATTAATTAATTAAAATTAAAAGGTAAATAAAAATTGCACTTCTTGAAATTGCACTAGTACAATAATTGTAATTAAGAAATGTTGATCTGATTTAAATACTGAATCAATATTTTTTATTTCTTTTTAAAATGCACACAACTTTGCATTATTCTCAGTCTTCTTTTTTATGTCTCCATTAACTTTTTGAAATAGAATTAAGTAATTATTTTTAACTGTTGTTTTAAAAACTCCAATTAAAATAATGTCATTTAAAGTTTTTCTCTTGCCAATACTTCTTTTTTTTGAAAATTAACTTAATTTTAACCATCCTCGTTAATTTTTTTTAAAATTTTGAGCTTTTGAGACATGATTTTGTCAGCAACAATAATAAAATTAATTAAATTAAAATTTTAATTCCAATTTTTTTTCTTGGTTAAAATAAGAACTTAATTATTTCAAATTGTGAACCAAAATTAGTTGACAATTTGTAGTTAATATTTAAATTATGATAAAAATAAAATGTATTAGTATTTAAATATTATTTTAAAACTTTTTTGTGTAAATAAAACGTTGGCCTCATTTGACTATAAAAAATATACAAAATGAGGCTTATAAATTATAACAAATTAAATATTTTTATCTACTACTACAAAATTAAATTAACTAAACTATAGTTAAGTTAGATTTTACAAAGAATTTGTTAATAATTAAATTAATAATTAAGGACAAAATTCGATATTACTTCCCACATCCTCAGCCCCTGAGACGGCGGCCTTGAGAATTACCATTAAAAGTGCAGACAAACCACAACTTGCTGGTACTGTCACCACCCACGATAACACAATATTCCTGAAATAATTAAAATTAAATGTTACTAATACTAATACTAATTACAAAATAATTTGTAATAAATTCTCACCTAAAAAGACTCCAGTCCACTCCCTTCTCTTTTGCCCTGACATGACCCACGCTTACCACAGAGCCGACCTTACAATGAGTGGTACTTACTGGTACTCCAATTTTTGAGGCTATTAAAACTGTCATGGCTGCTCCAACTTCAATTGTGAAGCCACTATTTAAATTAAATTAAATTAATTAAAAACTTTAATTAGATTAAAGTAAAATATTGGAGCTTACCTAGCGGGTGTAATTTTGGTGAGATCTTGCCCCATAGTTTTAATGACCCTACGCCCCCAAATCCAAAGGCCAATGGAAATGCCCACACCCCCATACAACAAAATCCACAAAGGGGTGTCCCCTTCCTGACACACACTCCCTTCTTTGTAAACAAGCCAAATGGCAATCAAAGGCCCAATCGCATTTGACACATCATTCCCCCCGTGACTAAATGACCCAAAGATGGAGGACAAAATTTGTAAATTTGCAAACAAATTGTGCATTCCAGGTTGCTCGTCTGACTCCAATGTTCTCGGATTGGGGTCACTGGGGTCTTCACTGTCTGGAGTTTTTGGGATGAGGCCATCAGGATTTATACAAATGACTTTATTGTCTGGATTCATCCCATCCATTGTGATGACCTCAATGGCTAAGGCTGGACCATCTTGACCTTTTTCGTTATAATTGTCTTTGTCCTTTTCATTGTACTCTGGGGATATGAACCCATTTCCGATCATTTGACCCTCCGATTTTTCATTGGGATAAAAATCAATTATTGAGATTGTGATGGGTGCCGGTGGTTTTTCTAGTTCGGCTGTAACAACAATAAATTGGAGGTCAAGGTCAATGAACTTTCAAGTAGTTCGAAAAATAATGTAAAACTTACCACTTATTTTCTTGGACATTCTTGGCACCATCAGGAAGTAGACGAGGGCAGCAGTGACAATGCCAATGACGACAGCAATGCCCACATTGAAAAAATTTTCGAACCATGGCGCGTCGTCTATTCTCACTTTGAAAACTGTTAAAAGGTCAAAGGTCAGGGTCATTTTTTGAAAAGACAAGACAATTTAAGAAATTTATTGTATGACTTACATTCTGGACCACCCAAAGTAACGGAGAGGACATTGACGAAGACGGTGACACCAAAAAAGATGGGGATTGACCTCAATCCATTTTTAATAGGGTCAGTCCCCTCTAAAATAAATTTTCGGATGACCCAGAAGATGGCGAGAGAGACAAAGCCAGAGAGGAGAGGAGAGACGAACCAGGAAATGACAATTTTGACCAATTCCATGTACTTGAGACCATCAAATCCATGAATGGCAAGAGAAAAACCGACGACAGCGCCAACAGTACTGTGACTTCCGGAAATGGGCATGTTCAAATATGTGGCGGAGGCTTGCCAAATTCCACTTCCGGTCAGGGCAGCCACATTCCCCAACATGTGGAGCTTCTCTTTGCCTGTATATTCATCCACTGAGACTATCTTTTTTCTTATTGTGTCTGACACGTTGGAGCCTACAATAATTAATTAATTTATAATAATCATTTTAATTAGGAAAATAATTAAAATTAGTTTTAATTTACCTAAAAGAGCTGCTCCAGCCAATTCAAAGATAGTGGCGAGTATACAAGCCTGCCTTAGAGTCAATACTTTTGAGCCCACGGATGTCCCAAAAGAATTTGCAACATCGTTTGCCCCTACGAATATTATTAATTAAATATTTAAATTAAAAATTCCATTAAATTATAATTAAATTTAATTGACTTACCCACTGCCATAGCCAAAAACAGGGCCACAAGGAAACCCACAATGACAATCCATAGAACGTCATGTTGAAAACTTTTCAGATCAAAAAATTCCGTCGTTGACGACAAAATATTTGTTATCGTTGTCGACAAATCCATTTTAAATAATTAAAAAAAATATAATTTGCGACAATTAAAAATTTGCGTTATTTAATTTATAAAAAATTAAAATTCCAACTATAGATTGACCATGTTTGAATTTGAAAATAAATAAACGTAAAATGGTCAAAAATTGCGACTAGCTAACTGACTTGAGACTACACTGGTAGGGAGTGAGTGTATAAATAATTAAATATTTGCAATTTAAACATATTGCAAAAAAAAATAACTTGATTATTCTGATTCTGATGGCTATCGAGATTGGTACGTCAAGTGGATGACGTTCAATAAATTTTTGTAAAGACGTTTGAGGGTTTAAAAATGAGGATGACGAATATTGGTAAAGACGGAGAGAGAGGAGGGGTCAGGAGTTGACCTTTAATTAGGATGACGAAAGAGAATGGAAAATTAGTTAAAAGTGGATGAGAATTTTGTGGAATGAATGGGATAGAAAAAATGACACGATTTTATACTCCCCAATCACTCTCTCCCACTTGAACAAATTTTCTACCTTTTTATTTTAATCTACAATTTTATTTAACTGATAGAGAGAGAGAGAGACTGTCAAAAAAAATTGTTGATTAATTTCTTTAAATCATTTTTTTTGGACCCTGTGAATTCTACCATGGTTCTCACATACATTTTATATTGAGTCACTCAAGAGGAGAAAAAGTTAGAACAACAATGTTATCAGTAGATTCATTGTCCTCAATTTCTTTTTGCATGGGCTAAAATGTGCAAAAAAAATATATATTTAACCTTATGATGGTTTAAAGTCTTTTTTTTTATTTATTAAATTGTTTCAATTCTGACAAAAAAAGATTACTAATTTAATCCCATTTTTAATCTTACTCTCGTAAAAAAAGTGACGGTGGGCGAGTTCTCAGAATTTTTAATCTACTTTAAAGACTAAATTCATTCATTAAATTTTGTGAATGAATTTAAATGATTTACGAAAAAAAATAAAATGATTAGTCACTTTTTTTGATAGCAAATGGAATGACTGGAATCAATTAAATTAAAAATTTTTTAATGTGATGTAAAAGTGACATGTGACGTGAGTAAATTGGGTATTTCCTTCATGTAGAACAAGTTTTTTCAATTAAAATTTTGTCACTTGTCAATTTAACTAAAAATTAATTGACATTTACCAGTAATTACAAAGTAATTATTTTATTTGCAAATTATTACCAAAAAAATTGACGTTTCTGACTCCAGTCACGTGACTCATTAAAAATGTAGAAAACTTTGGACAGAATTTAATTGGAATTGTGAGCCCACCAAAATGATGGACTAGTGAGTCTTTCATGTCAGCAAAAATAAAATTAATTGAAGAGGATTCTAAAATTGATAATTAAATATTTAATTGTACTCTCTGTTATATCAAGGATAAGAGAATATTTAAAATCAACTCCACTTGGATACTCCACTTTACAAAAAAAAATTAAATAAAAATAATTTTTGCGAGTCATGGGATGAGACTAATCTAAAAAAATTGATGAATTGACATTTTAACTAAACATTTTTGCACGTTGACATAAACATGGACAAGGTCCAACTTGTGACCCCGTCCATCTGCATCCCCTTGTCCATGTCCAATAAAAGGGAGACCACCATGCACCATCCACCTATACAATGTCCAATGGCATTGTCCATGAACTGAGATAATGGGAAAAGTTTGGTTGGCCAATTAAAAATTGGCGTCTCCTAAATCTCAAGAGGATGGCACACCCACAAAGTGGATGACAGACCGGCAAAACCTCGTGAGGGTACCTGGAGGAATTCGCCAATATTTTTTTACACGTATTGACGTAAATAGAGATAAACAACACCATTCGGCAAGTAAACAAGAGCAGAAAAAAATACCCAGGCTTATCTCAAGATTCGCAAAATTAAAATTTACATGGGGACTACTCTCTCTCCACTTGAGAAAAAATATTGTGCAAAAAAAAAATTAGATTGGCACTTGTCCTCAATTATCAATCAATTAAAAAAAATTGTTTGCGGGCAACCATAAAAAAGGGACATGTGGTGACAAGTAGTTTGAGAGCATGTTCATTCATGCCGGCAACTCGTGAGTGGATGGGTAAATGCCACATGCTCACCACATGTGCTCCTCTCTTCTCTCCAATTAAAAATACAGGTAAATTTTTTTTTATCTCTTGACCCCGGTCAGTTATTCCCATTTATTGCCAATTTTATAAATATAATTTTAATTAAGCAATTCTATCAATAATTTTTGATATGTAAATATAAAATTAATTAAATTAAAGGAGGAACTTTTTTGTCACCTTGAAAGTGTTGAAATGATAATGTGAAATAAATAGAATTTTAATTGTCAATTAAAAAATATAATTGAGCAACCTCTAGGATTTAAATAGAATAACTATAGTAAAATGTTGTTGAGATTATTTTTACATTTATTTTGCAACATTGCAAAAAAAAAACAATAAATATTTTTCTGAGTGATTGTGTTTACGTTCTTCCCAATTTTGCAATAAAAAAAAGTTTGCCAATTTGGACCCGCTTCCTCTTCCTGTCACGTGACACATGTGAGAAATTAAAAAAGTGAAATTAATTAAAATTTATTTTTTATTGAGGAATTGAGGTAAATAATTTATTCATGTCAATTAAATAGATTTTAAATATTTTTTAAAATTTACAAGCTCACAGTTTGCAGTAATTTGATTGAGTTTGATTGTCGTCAAAATGATTGTACAGTTAATAAGAATAAATTATTATTATTAATAATAATAACAATTTGTAAATTGTAATTAAATTAAAAATACATAAAATCAATTAAAAAACAAGCCCCCAACAAAGTCGCTTTTAATTTAATATCCAAATCAATGGGAAAATTAACAGCAAAATTATTAGTCACATTTTGACCCCGACAAAAGCCCATTTTCTTAACAATCTTCCCCATGGGCTCATCATCCATAAAAAGAATGTCAAAGGTCAAGTCCTTACACAAGCAAAGAGAAGTGAAAGAAGGACAAAGAGGGCCCTTAATTTTAAGCATGACTTCACCATCCCCATCAAAAACATGGAATAAAGGATTTGACCCGACACTTGACGGTCGTTCCTCTACTCTCCCCAATAAAATGGCGGGTCGTTGACCCTCAAAAATGTCCATGGATTGGAGGCAACAAGAGCAAGGAGAAATACAAGTGAAGCACGTGGTACACTCACGTGACAAATTAATGACACTCCTTTCCCCTCCGTCACGAATGACAATGTCAAATGGTCTCATGGGTCCCAAACAAAATCTGGTCAAAAAATCTGCCTCTTCTGAAGCAGTCCAAATTTCTTGATTTTGATCTTGACCCTGACTAAGGTCATTACTATAAATTTTGTACACAATTTTACGTTCACAGCCAATCATAATTTGAGTAAATTGTACGCTTTGTTCAATAGAAACATGTGTCAATGTCTCCAATGGTGAGAGGTCCCTTAAGGTCAAGTCTGGATCCAAATGATTACTACTACGACGTCCCTGACCTCGTCCTTGACCTCGTGGAAGGTCATAACGTTGTAATTTTGTTTGTTGGTCATCATAAAAGTCTACGTCATTTTGATTAAAGTTAAATAAATTTTGAGACGTTTGTTGATCCATTTTGGGTTGACGGAGAATTGGTGACGTCATTTTTTTTGTGTAATTTCTGTAAAATTAATTTATTAAATATTATTTTTAAATGGCGGTAAAAGTAATTTAATTTTTTAGAAATTTACCTATTTTAATTTATTAAAATTTGTCTTGTTTTTTCTGCATAATTTGCAGTAGGGCACAAAAAGTTTGTATAAATATAATTTGTGCACTTTTAAAAATACAATTTTTATTGTGTGCAAATATTTGTAAATTTTGCACAAGCACTTTAATTGTAAAGGTAACTTTGAAGGATATGAATTTGGTTATTTTTTGGCAACGAGAGAAAGAGAGAGAGGCAAAAGGTAACTATTTTGGCAAGAAGGTGAGGAGAAAGTGGGGAAAGTTGAATAGAAGGCGGGGGGAAAGTTATGGAGAGAGAAAATCGATCATTGAGATAATAAAAAGCAGGAGAGAGAGTTGACTCGGCTCTCATTATTATCCGGGTTCTCTCTAATACCCGGGGGCTTTGGGTCTTTGGTGAGAGCATCCCAGAGAGAGATAAACATGGCCTTGTTTTTTCTAACTGTTTTTCCTCCTCTTTTGACTACATATGGAGCTCAAATGCTCAATAAAATGAGTTTTTTATTCAAATTTTCGGCTTGTAAATCTTTTATGTAAACAAATCTCCATTTTCAAATAGTTAAATTCTTTTTTTTTTAATATTGTAGTCAAAGGACTGAATACAAAGTTTTTTTTGTGGGAAAAAGTAAATTTTTTTAGAATGGAAATATTTCGGCAATGTTTCCAATGATGATCAAATAGGAACGGGGAAAGATTCTAAAATGTTTCCTTTGTAAAAAATGAACATTTCCCATTAAAAACTAAACTAAAAGACTTCAACTGGTTTTCCCCAACTTTGAACGAAGTTGAGGCAAAATTCAGAGGTTCAGAGGATTCAGAATCTCTGATTTGCTCTGGAAGCATTGGATAACGTTGGCCTGTCAAACAGTGTTGTTATTTTGTCCGGACAAAATAGAATTTACTATCCAGTGGACAAAATGGACAAAATCCTATGCATATCATACTACACACATAATAAGGTCTAAAAGTTAACCAAAAGCACATTTTCACTATTGTGGAGGTGGAAAAGTTAAAAGTATTTCTTTGTGTTATTTGCCTTTGCGCAAAGAATATAAATAAATGTCATATACTAAATACTAGCCTTAATTGTAGCGTAGTTTTAAAAAAGTGGAAGGCTATTTTGCACAAACATGCAAATTGCCGGTTTTAATTTTTTTGCGTTGACCATAGTCCATAATGTGTACTTAATTGCTAGAAAATCTTAGATTTTTATGATGAGCACCAACAATGGTACATAGAAACTAAGTTTGTGTCAAATTATCGTACCCTAGGCTGTAATATGTCCAATTTATTTGTGTTCTTAAAATTAATTTTGCTCCCTATACAGAGTCCATAGTTCCACACCAGAGATAATTTCCTTCACACTGGGGTCAAACATATTAAAGCAGAACATGTACATAAGTACATTAATATGATGCATTGGAGTTTTTAGCTTGACTACAATTTTAAAATTAATTTTGTCCATTTTATCCATTTTGTCCATTTCTTGACTCAATTTTGTCCAATTTTGTCCATTTCATCCATCCATTTTGTCCGGATGGATGAAATGAACAAACAACACTGATTAATTACTCTCTTAATTCTTCTTTGTAAGACAAAGATTCCCATAAAGATTCTACTCAAAAAAAATACCTCGAGACAAGGATTCCCTTACACAACTTTTTAATTTGCTCAATTTAATTGCAGAAAAAAAGACAGAAAAAGTCATCCATTGTGTATTTTTTGGGAGTTTACAATTTAATTTGTATTTTTGTTCATTCTACTTAAATTGAATATAACAGAGGAGAGGGAGGGAGGATGAGGAATAGAATGAGAAAAACAAGAAAGTTTTGTTTGTGATGTTTTTTGTCTGAGTAAATAAATAATGAGAGAAAAAATGTGTTCAACTTAAAAATAATTTAAAAACAAGACAAACACTAAAAAGATGCAACTCTCATTACACATTTGAAAATACATTTTTTTGTGTGGCTGCAATGCAACAAAAGTCTTTGTGTCTCTCATCACCTTCATTGGGGAGTCTCATACATGGAGAGGCAATGGCAATTGCAAAATATTTCTCAAGCTTAATTTATATTCTTTTCTTGTATTCCCATCCTGTGTGTGTGTGTGTACGACTATAGCCAAGGGTTATCTTTTCGCATGCCTGCATGCTCCATTTTTTTCCTCTCTTGTCTCGTGTCTTTCCCCTAAAAATTTGTTGTTGCTCATACATCTCCTATGTGGTTATATAACCAGTTGAAGGAAATATTTGCAAAGCAAAAATAGATGGAGGAAATAAAAGAAAACATTCTTTGTGAACAAGAGAAGGGGAAAAAGGGAAATTGATTGGCTCAGAGAGATTGCCTAGACTCGAGTGTACATACATACATATGGCGTAAATGACATTTTCCAAGAAGGGGGAGCAGAGAGAGAGAGAGAGAGTTAAAGAAAATAGAAATGTTTATCTGGATGAATCTGTTACTTTTCATACATAGAGAGGGAGAGAGAGAGGGAAGATGGGTTAGAGTATTTGAACGTCATTGTGTGTGAAATATAGACTAAAAGGCATTGTCAAGAGTTCAAAGGGAAGAGGAGTAGATGGTTCATAGTATTTCCATCGTCAACAGTATAAGCACATTGTGGTCCCCATATACACTTGCACAATGTGAAATGAAAGTGCTCTCTCTCTCTCAATAATTCTATTCCAGTCATGAACATGCAGCGGGTGTATATGTGTGACTCACGTCCAGCTCCTTACTCTTCCTCCCATATCCAGCCAGGAGGAATACCAGAGAGAGACAATGTTACATGACAAAAAGAGAAAAAGGGTTTTTCCTAGTATGACCAAGAGAAAATTGTACATGGCAAAAGTCATGGAATATGAAGAGAGAGAGAGAGGAAAAGTGTGAAGATGAGAATTTGAACAATTCGCAATCCAAATATTATTTACATGCTACATCCACTGTAACCTATATGTCTATGAGAGAGAGAGAGAGAGAGAGCAAGTGTGTGTGTGTGTAGAAAAAGAGACGTGAGGAGAAGTTGGAAGGAGAGATAGAGAGAGGAAAAGTTAGCCAGCCTTGGCTACCCGCCAGCCTTTTACTATCATCATGTCGATCTGTAGTCGTGACTTTGGTTGACTATGAAGAAGCATGCCACGACCAACACGAGGTTTTGAGAATGTGACCAAAACACTGGCATGGAATGGAAGACCAAGAGAGAGAGAAAGTAGAAAAAATGAGGGAGAGGCTGATGATCGAAATGTCGACGAGTTACCACTTACCACACAACTTTTTTTCCCTATATATCGCCATCATTATACAACTACAATTCCATACCCCTCCACTACTATACGTAGCTTTGGAGTTGATGGATCAAAATTGTGTACAAGTTTTTTGGGTGGATGAGAGAGATATATATATAAAAGAAAAATTTTCTGGTGAAAATTATTATCATGATGATGACAAGGTAGAAAGGACTAAAGGCTTCATTTAGGAATTGTAGTCCTCCCATTGGCTAGATTTGTTGAGAGCGTGTTTATGATACAAAATATATAGAGTCAAGTAATTTGATTTGGCTAGAGTACAACTTGGTGGAAAGAGTAAGCTAGAAATTTTGAGATGGATACAAGGTAATTGAATCAATTGGAAATGGGTGAGGAAGAATAGAATCAGCCAGAGAGAGAGAGAGAGAGAGATGAAGAGGAGAAAAGTTAGAGCAAAGTCTAGGGATCCCAACATCCTGAGGAGAGAGAGAGAGAGCCCCACCAACCAATTATGTTTAATATAAAGCCTGAGTTTGAATCACACCCATTTTGGGCCGCAATATAATTTGTCCTTTAATTCAAAGTCCAACTCTTGGGCTAACTTTAAGAATTATCAAACTTCTTGTCCTCCTTTCCATCCCAATCCCTCCCATTCTCCCTCCACTCTCTCCCCATTCTATACCCAAACTATACTGTACAGTACAAAACTGTGGGGACAAAGATCTACATTATTAAAATTAAAATTAGAATTACAACTACAATTAAAATTTACACAACTAGTGAAGAGTTCCAAGCCTCAGGTCTACAATTAGGAGCTTACCAAAAAGAGAGAGAGGGGGATGGAGAGAAGATTTAGAAATCAGAGAGGAGGATTTTGAAGGTATGTAAATTTGATGCATGTAAATGCTCAACCGTTCATAAATCCTAAACCAATAATAACAAAGAGAAGTGAGTGCTTTTTCTCTCCCTTTCTCTCTCTACCCTCAAAATTTTCTCCTTTGTTTTATACGATGTGTACATACTGATATTTGTAAGTGTTATAGTTGTGAACTGTCTAGTCTAAAAATTTAAATAAGTATATATACACTTGTATTTAAACCCTTGAGGGAGTGAGCCTTGGTAATTAAACTTCTTGTTCTCTATTCTACTCCTCGATCTGAATTTAATTTAAATATCTCTCATCCTCCGTCTCAGTCACGTCTTACTACTTGTTCTTCTACGTCTTCTCTTCTTTTTTGTACAAAGCCAATGCAAAAGAGACCAAGAGGAGTATCATCCTCAGATTTTATTTCTTAATGCATTCTCCCCTCTCTATCCCCCTTATAATTTCTTACCTTTCTCCCTAGATACTTTCTACTTTCACTTTACTTTCAGTATGTACCTATGTAGATCCAATCTTTCTCTCTTTTTTCTTTAAATAACAAGACTTGAGAATCTTCAATTCCCTTGGAATCAATTTTATAAAAAAAAATTCTGTCAAAAACAAAAAATCATCTCTACTCCATTTTTTTATGAAAGAAAATGAACAAGTTGATCTTATTGTTGTTCTCACTGCCCTGCCACTGCTGTTTGTGTAAAAAAAGAGACAAAATATTTTCATTTCTATTTTTGTGCTCGGTTTTTCTATTTTCACCTTTTACTGTATTTAGTCTTGACTTGAAAAAAAGAGAAATGGAGAAAAGTGTAGAAATAATTTTAAAAACTTTTTCTATAAATGTCCCATTGAAATTACTCCAAGGGGCGCCATTCCTTCCCGGTAGGTTTTCCAACTTGATAAAAAAAAAAATTCTCTCTCTGTCTCCAAGCAATCCCCTCTCATGGATTGATTTACCTTACATATGATGCGAGGAGAGAAAGTAAAAGTAGAGAAATATGCAGAGTTTGAACATTCTCTTTTTTTTATATTCACTTGGTCTCCAGAATCTTCATCCTTGAAAAAAAAGATGGAGGTTCAAAATGGAAAGAGCAAAAGAATTTTTTGACATT
The DNA here is from genome assembly GCA_034700945.1 of Arrhopalites spinosus. Lineage (NCBI taxonomy): Eukaryota > Metazoa > Arthropoda > Collembola > Symphypleona > Arrhopalitidae > Arrhopalites > Arrhopalites spinosus. The sequence goes on along the minus strand of JAQIVZ010000617.1, from coordinate 45,062 downwards.
TGGAGTCAGACTTGTGAGTGTGAGTGTCCTAGATAAAAAAAAATGTTTATGGCGTTGGAATTTTAATATATTCTCTCATGGACATATATGTCCCCCCCTCCCACAAACACACACATGCACACAGATGACACGACAAGTGTCACGACTGTCACCCTCAAGAGAAAGCATATCCACATCCTCTTCCACTTTCTCTCCCTGTCCAATAGAATGAAAGGAGAAAAACAAAAAAAAGAGAAAGACAGAAAAAGGAAATAAATAGATGGGCCAAACTATTTTTTGAGAGAGGGGTCATGCAAAACAAAAATGTGTTCCAAGTATATTTTTTGGCATTTAATTTCCCCCACAGAGGAATTTTCTCTTGTAGCAAAAATGGAAAATAATTAAAAACAAAATATGGACTAACTAAAATTCCATTTTGTATGGAGGGGGGACTCTTTTTGGAATGATTTCGTTGGAAATGTAAATTGAAGGGAAATGTATGGAATCTGTTGATTCACCCAATTTACAATTCTCATCCCTTCATTACACTCTACGGCCACAAGTGCTTATTTATCTCTCTCCCTCTCTCTTGTACTACGAGATGGTTTTCTATGGTCGAGTACTCATTTGGATTGAAAACCAGCAACAGCTGCTGTTTATTTGAATTGACTACACCACAGGGTCAATTGCCTTATTCCTAGTTCCCCTCCAAATTGTTCTCCTTTCTCTCTAAATTCTCTGACGCTAATCTCTCTCTATTGGTAAATGTTGTATTTCAATAGAGTTGAGACTAAAAAATGAAAAATATTTTTGGACAAAAAGTTATATTTTTTATGAAAAAAATAAATAATAATTTTATGTAATATTTTGGCTGACATCATAAATTTCAAGTGAAAAGGAAGTTTAGACATTTTTGGTCAAGATTTTGCTATTTGGTATTTTGCACTTTGGCAAAGGAATAAGAGACGACGAGTGTTGACTTGAAGAGAAAGTGGAAAGGAAAGGAAGTGCCATTTTGCTAGGGGAGCTTTCCTTTGCACCAAAATGACATGCTCCTAGCCCCATTTTTTGTACACACAAACACAGAGAAAGATATGGGTAAGTACAAGGGGGTATAGAGGAACGGCCGACACGAAAAGGAAAGCGCCATATGAAAAAAGGAGGAAGCGAATTGCCGTTGCCACTTCCGATATTCATTCAAGCAAAGCCGCCGCCAAAGGTTTATTCCCTCTCTCTCTCTCTCTTGCTTTCCCTTTGGCTCTCAGCTTTAGTGGTGACGTGCCTGGTTTATTGTCCAAGTCGACACTCTTTGGACACACAGAGGCAACAATCCGGACGACGCACTCACAACTACTTATCCTCCCCTCCCTCTCTTTACCCTTCTCTCTCTTTTAACTGAGGCTGTGAACCACAAAGTGCAAAATCTAAAAAGGCTTTTTACTCCTTGGACATTGAACACACGAAAAATCTCTTCAAATTCTTTACCTTTTATTTTTCACTAGTTCACTCTACATATAAATGTTGAGTGAAGAGAAAGAAAGAATAAATTCAAGCTCAGTTTTTCATTTTAAAAAAATCTTTTTTTTGGCAACCCAAACGGTCACTTTGGTGTTGATCAACTCGTAAATTTGTATATGGAAATTTTGAGACTTTAGTTGTATCTTTTAGCTGTTGTTTTTGTAAATGTTTTAAAAAATTTGATAGAATGATTATAGAAGGATAATTTTAATTTGAAAAAAGTTTTTTGAGCCAAATTTTATTTGATAAATTATTTCAAAAATAGAAACATTTACAAAAGAATTAAAATTGCTTTTTTTAAACAAAATGTGGTGACAGATTAGAAAATGATCTTTTTATACAAAAATAGGTTAAAAATTAGGGTTGATTAAATTAATAGGAATAAGTTCCAAGGACTGGAGATTGGAAAGAGTAGTGAGCTACCTTAGCGGCATGTGAGAAAGATGGGGCTGCGGCATAACCAAGTCCAGCATGGTGAACTCCAGCATAATTATGAGCAAGAGCTGGTGCGGCAGCGTAGTTAAGTCCAGCATGGTGAACTCCAGCGTAGTTGTGGGCAAGAGCTGGTGCGGCATATCCAAGACCGGCATGGTGAACTCCAGCATAATTGTGGGCAAGAGCTGGTGCAGCGTATCCATGGTGAAGAGCTGGTGCAACGTAGTTAAGTCCAGAGTGGTGAACTCCAGCGTATCCGACAGCTGGGGCAGCATAACCATGACCGGCATAACCTTTAGAATTTAATTAGTCATTAAAATGGTCTTGACTTTTTTTCAATCACAATTTTGAAAAATCTTACCAGCATAAGCTGGGGCAGCATAAGCTCCGTGATGAGCATAAGCAAGATCGTTGGTCAAACGGGTATCAGTCTTTTGGACGCTTGAGTGTGGGGAGACGACGGCCTATAATTTAAAAAATTTGAGACAATTACAAATTGTAAAAATAATTTAAATTTATTAAAAGAAAAAAAATTTCACCTTAGATTGGTGAGACACAGTGCTGAGTCCACCATATCCACGAACGGTGTGTTCAGCTTGAGCACCGACAGCTCCATGAGCATAAGGAGCGTGCAAGTATTGACAGTTGGCCACAGCAGCGATGGCGAGAAGAGCAATAACCTAAAATAATGAATAAAAATATTTGTAATAAAATTCTCCACCAAAAAAAACAGAACTTTTTTTTATAAATTTTACTTTGGTGAACATTTTGAGTATTTTTTGATTTGTTTTTGAAAAAAACAATTGAGAAGTAGAGAAAGATGGTTGAGAGAAGCTGATTGAGAACTGAATACTTTTGAGTGGCTACTTGGAGACTTTTATAGGTCTAAGACTTGTCCCTAGTCTCCAATGCATTCTTGATTAGAGTTTCTGAAGGGCGTCAGTGACACGAGAAATGAGGGTTTGACTCCTTTAGGAGAATTTTGTATGGGGAAAAAATTGGTTTAACAAAATATTAGGGAAATAATTATATTAAATACCCTTCACTTTACAATTCTCTCTCATATAAAACACATTTACCAAAATATTTTCATCTCAAGGGACGTCCATCAATCTATCCCTCTAGTTGTAGTTTAAATAGACTAGATAGGAGAAAAAAATTGAGAATTGTGCCATGTTGAATAATCACCCTGAGTAAATAAAGCGTAAAAAAAATTGGTTTGTTTATAAATATGTACCTTATCCTTGTTATTGGTCAAGACGGAGAATTTAAAAAGTGTAAATGCTTACTCACTAAAATAAAAGGTCATTTCATTATATTCCAAAATAATGATAATAATATCTTTTACATCTGTCTTGTATTATCTTGAGTGATTGATCTCAAAATTTTGTTGCATTGCCATGTAAGAAATTGTATTATATAATAATACACACAAAAAATAACCACAAGTCAATCTTTCTCTCTCTCGTCGCATGCCACATATTGACGACTAATTACTTTGTAAATGTCCAAATCTCAATTCCAATCTTTGTTGTATCTGTACAGCTCGTTGTTTTGTGTGTGCTACTAGTTAACACTCTAGCCACACCTTTACCCCTCAAGCCTTCCACAATCAACACCTCAACTTACCTGTACTCTCTCTCTCTACAATGGAAGCCCTTTCTGCTTCATTAAAAATTCCACGTGTAAGCAGTGAGTGGACTACCACTGTTGTGTGTGTAGTTTTATATGCATGACATTGAGTTGAATTTAATTCCCACATCTGTCTTAATCGACGTTACCTACTCAATTACAAACTAGCATTATTTCACAATCCGTGATTATCTGTAGAGTGACCCAGACAGAGTAGTCTATTTATTAACTATTTTATAATCAATACTTTTTTATAAGGAGAGAGAGGGGAGAGATGAAATAAAAGTGGGGTAAAAACAAAGAAAAAAAATCATTTTAAGATTAAATGCTTTTTAACTGTTTGGAGTGTGCATTGCATTTATATGGAGGGGTTTTATATTTAAAAAAAATTGGACTAGGAATCAAAAGATACAATCTCTTTTTTTTCTTTATATAAAGTTATTAACTAATAGCCGTCACATTCATGGGTAAAGCATGTAATCAGAGTTGGTTTATTGGTAAATAAATGAACGGGCTAAAATACACTCACTAAATTATCTTGTCCTTATGATTGACCCCAACTTATGTATTGTTTTTTTTTTAAATTTTACCTGCAGATATATAAATCCAACTTTTTTTAACTCGAGCTCATTCACTCTCCTGACTACCAGCTGGCATGTAGTTTTTATTTTTGCAAAGTTGCAAAAAATTTCAATTTTTTTTTCTCAAGGTATATTTTAGTCTGGAAAATATTTTCAGTTAAATTACAGTGCGTTTTGAAAATACTGTGTTGCTCTAATCTTCAATATAGCATGAACATAATAAAAGAAAAAAAAACTTGATAGAAAACGAATCAATTAAATTAGCAAAAAAAATAAATAAATGTTTAGTATTGACATTTTTTCATTGAATTTAATCCTCAATCATTTTCTTGTCAAGCCAATCAACAAAAATACCAACAAAAAAAATATTATTTGTTCCAAAACGAGGTTAGGATTAATTTATTAATTCAAGTTGATATTATTTGTCATTTTGGAATCAAGGTTTAAAAAAAAATATAAGAAAGTCTGTTTCAAAAAAAAGTAAAGGAAGATAATAAAAAATGGGATGATGATGTCATTGTATAAATTTCCAGGGATGGAGATAACGATGTTTGCCTTGAGTGTATGAGTAGAACTGTGTAGTTTCTAGTGGAAGCGTAACCTCATTAGTGTCTTGGTCTCTCTCTCTTCTTTTGTATAAAGGAAATTGCTCTCCACCATTGTAAAACCACATCCACACACACATGCAAGGGCCTCTCTCTCTTGGTGGGTACCTGTGTTATTTGCTCTAATTGCGACATCTTCAAAGACACTGTATGTTTGTGTGTGTACATAATAATAAATTGGTTTAATGTTTACTCTACTCTAATTATAATTGAGTCTTCTTCTGTTTCAATAATTTATATTCCCATTTTTTCTCCTTTTTTCTTCTCTCCCCATTTCCTATACAGGGCTTTGTGTACGAGTATACTCTATTGTATAATACAGATTGGGTTTTATTTATATGGAAAGAGAGTCGTGCATGCTTGGAAATTACTTGTTTTTTTAACCATTTACCCATAAATAATAAAACATGTCGAATGTCTTCTCCTTCTATGAGCAACAGTTTGAAAAAAAAATTCTCCCTTTTTTTCTCTAAACATTCAATCCCAAAAGAAAGTTTTTTCAATTTCAAACTCATTTCAAACATTTTTTCTTACTTTTTTTGTATTCATTGATTCATCCTAATTCTTTTATTATGTTTTCATTTCTTTTACTTTTTTATTTTCTCTTTAGAGTTTAATTCTCTGTAAAATTTCATTGACTTTCCTTTTCATTGACTCTTAATTAAAGTATTTTTTTCATCAAATACTTTAATTATAATTAAAAACTCAAACAAAATTATTTAAATTATATTTCATTAAAACTACATTTTCAATTTCATTATTTTTCACTTTTAAAATGAAATTTTCATCATAAAAGTAAAAGACACAAAAATAATTAAATTAAATATGAAAAATGTTCTACACAAAAAGAAATAAAAGACGCTTCATCTCACTTTCTATGCGACATGATAAAATTACAAATAAAGCTATATTTATAAAATTGATAGTGGACACTTGAGACAAAAGATTATTTTTTTTGATTGTACATAAAAGACACCAGAGGGATTTTTCAAAAAGGAAAGAAGGCAACCTATATATACATACATACAATGAAAGTAGTTTGGATTTGGGATTTGATAAAGAAAACGAGATAAAAAATAAGCGGAGTGTATAGATTGAGACAACAAGAAGAAAAAATTTCTTCTTTTGTTTTGATATGCCAAGTACAACTTTTGGTCTTTTCAAATTGTGCTCTGCTCCTGCTCTACAATATGGCCTGTCTATGTCAAATGGAAGACGCCCTCGTTTTCCTCAATAATCCATATATTTGAATTTACATAGACATATGCAGTGCACTCGGTAAGACACAAGTTTCTTGCATTTGCCGGGTAGTAGAGAAAGATCCAACCAAAGTATATTATGAGGCTCTAAGTGTGTACACTCGAAAGTTGTTTGAGATCATTGAGCGGTGGCAGTGGGGTGAAAGTAAAGGAGAAAAAAAAGAGCAAGGTCTTTCTCTCTCTTAAAGCCTTTTTTTCCCTCAAGATGAGCAAGTCCAGTTGAGAGAATCCTCTTATGTCTTTTACTCAAGTTCTACATTCACATCCACAAGGAGGAGGAGGAGGAATATAAGGATGTTAAAGTAAAAGTATAGATTTTCGGTAAAAAGCATTTTTATGGAAGACAAATAAAGTCCTCCATTTCATTCCCATCACGGAATATTTCAAAGTCTATTCCTTCTGTTTTTTCCAGTCACTTCTTGAGGTTCTATCCATATCCTCACTTATCTCTCCCTGGACTGTTTATCCATCTCCCCATCCCTAAAATTCTCCTGTCCATGTCTCTCTCTCTCTCGTTTATGTGTGGATTGCATGTACTTTTTTACATACAAAAAATACTCTACTGACCTCACCCTTTTCCCTGTACTTGCACACTCCATTAAGGGGAGAAAAGAGTTTGACAATGGATTTTAAACTGGGGTTTTTCTATGTATAAAATTCAGTCACTCTCTTGTTGTTCAACTGTCCTTATTTGTGTCTTTTTTTAGATTGTGAAACGACTGAGCATGGATGTAGGTAGACTTTGTATAATTTATATAAGAATTTGTGCATCAACTCTATTATTAAAATGGAGAAAACTAGGCTTTTAGCATTGAGAGAGAGACTGAACCTCTTGTTTAGTGTGTCGCCATTAATATATTTATAATAAGTTAAAGTACAATGTTTTTTATCTCTGTGTCTACACGATGAAAAAAACTTTGGATGTATAAAACACAAATTAGATACTTGTTATCCCCTTTCACTTGACTTACATCTTGCAAGGTTTTGAAAAAAATATAAGATTCTCTAGAGATGACTCTGGATAATATTTTTGTGCATTGAGACTATATACCCAAATAGTCAAGATGGTGATGCTGATGAGACTGGGAAGTGACTCTCTTGTGTCTGAGGCAGAGGGGCTGTCGACGTTGAGCACGATTTTGAAGGAAAGAGCAGAAATTTTCTCTCTGGGTTCATTATTCACAAATCCCATGGTATTCATGAAGAATATATTTCTCATACTCTCCGTCTCTCTCCACTTTCCTCCATTTGTTCTCTTTTTGGTTGTACTCCAGACAAGAGAAAGGGATGTAGGTAAGAGATTAACTGTCTTGTGACTTTTCTTTTCCTCTTTTTTTCCATAAACTTGACGGTGGATAAGGTTTAAGGGTATAGGAGAGAAAAAGAAAATTTTTTACAAGGGGCCACTTCTTTCTCTTCATTTTCTTTCTTTCCATTTTTTTCTCTGGGTGTGTTGGTCTTCTACTTAATTTCCATTTCTTGAGGGAGCGTCAGAGTATTATATGCATATAATGCTCTCCTACTTCTGAGAGAGAAAGAGAGTGACTCTAAAAAAGAGAAAGAGGAGAAAGCATGATGACGTCGACACATGTACCTGTACAAATTGTGTTGTGAAAGGTAGACATTATTTTTTTTGCATATTTTAGTAAATGTTCACTTTCAGTACTATGCAAGTGTTTCATAAAAAAATATTTTAAATCATCATGATGAGGATTGTTGGTTAAGAATAAAAAAAATAGACAGTAGGATAAGAATGGAGAAAGTTTTTTTACAATTTTTTAAAATGGACTATAAAAAATCTAAAAAAAGCTTTGACTAGACATTCTCCCTCTCTTTCTCTTTTGTTTTTATCCATGTGAACAAGGATAAAGAGAAAGTCGACAAATGAGAATAACAAGTTTAATAATTCTCCTTTGCACTGTTCTTGTCTCCATTTTCTCTCTTTACTTTCTTCCTAATCTCCACAGTACACAAAATTTTCTTGCTTTCACTTACAGCAGACAAATTGAGATAATGTCTATTTGTTTGGAGAAAGTAAACTAGTCTCCACAAAATATTTTTTAACCAACGACGCATTTTATTCTATTGACTACTTTCTCTCCAATTGTCAATGTTTGTACAAACTCTCTTGTTTTACAAGTTAGAGTGTCTATAGGATTAAAGTGAAAGTTGTAATATTTTACTTTCCAAGTAGAACATTTTGGAGACAATTTTAACTACAATTTAAATTCTTTCTCCATCAATTTTCATTACAAGGGAACAAATTGACAAAATATCCCTGTGATTCATGTCAGACAATCTTTTTTTTGGTCCTTGTGTTCAATAAATGGAGTCTCCTTCGTAGTCAATAAAATTTTTTTAGTTGTAGTTTATGTCTACAGTACATACCGGGTAAATGAGACAACTTTCTCTTTTTCTCTTCTTCCCCTTGTACATATTTTATACATGTAAAATGTAGTCAACCTGTCATGTGACCAAAATTTGTTAATCCATCTACAGAGTTGAATTGATGTAACTGGGGAAATTCATGACCTCCATCTTCTTTCCTATATGGCCATGGAGTAAAAGAAGTTCACATTTTCTCTCTTTTTTTTACTTTCTCCGTAAACCAATTCAACTCCCCTCCTCCCCCAACTACCTCTCCTTTTTTTTTTATTTTTGATACAAAAAACAAACTAAAGAATATACATGGAGGGTTAAAAAAAAGTTTTTTTTTTGCTGAGAAATCAAGTTAAATGAAGAGCTCAATATTTTGCAGGGGAAGACTATCAGAGTGACTCAAGGTAGACATTGAGTGGCAGTTGGCGGCTGAAACTCTATTTCCTTTAATTTCCTTGACATTTCCCCGGGTGAGGAAGGAATCTCTGTGGAATTTACTACCATCACTACTAAAACCTGAAAACACATCCACCCGCCCCATAATTTCTTCCGCCCTCTTCTTATTCTACAAAACAGACACATATGGCGGGAAGAGACCCTCTCTCTCTCTCTCTCTCTGTGTGTGTGTGTACATATCAAGGATGAATTTGTATCCACCAAAAAAACCAAACATTTTTTTGCTGTGTGTAGCAACTATTTTAATTTTGTTAAAATCCCAAAAAATTCAGAAAAATCTACGCGTCCTCTTCTACTTGACGTCACTTAAACCACTTTTGCAATGATTGCATAGTCTCTAAAAAATTTTTGAGAGTCTCTTTTTCTCTCTTTGACGGTACACTTTGGTTCAATTTTGGTAACAAAGTCAGCCTTTCAAAGAGGAGGGGGATGCTACAAGGAATTTAAACAAGTTGAAATAAAGAGGGGGAAATGTGCAATTCACGCGATTTTCTTTTGATTTTGTGTTAAATGATTTTATCTTGTAATTTAATTCTTTTTTTTTTACATTTCAGGTGTCCTGGGTTCGACATCGTGACATCCACATTCTCACTGTGGCGACGTATACTTATACATCTGACGCAAGGTAGAATTTTATTCTACTTTATTTATTAAATAATTCTTTACTAAAATATAAACAACAATTTTATATAAAATAAAACAAAAATAATTTTAAAATAAAATAAAAATTTTATTATAGATTTCAAGCCATCCATCAAAGGTCCAGTGACAGTGAGTGGACTCTTCAAATCAAATACACACAGGTAATTTAATTAAGCCTTAATTTAGATTTAATTATTTCCCAAAACGACTATCAATTTGGTGACTAATGCTTCTCTTCTTTTTTTTCTTGAAACAGAAACGTGACGCTGGGGTAACTCCATGAAATTACCGGACTATAAATAAAATAAATATAAATTGTGTAGTAAAATGTAGGAATGTTTAAATAAAAAAAATTTGTGGATATATATTACAGGTATACGAATGCCAGATCAGCACTCAACCCCATCGTTCTTTCTACACTTTCCTCAATGTTGTTGGTCAGTTGTTATATCTTATTATGTGTATAGTGTATACAATATTTTTTTGTATTGATTGATTCTGTCTTTACTATGCTGTCCATCTCTCTTTGTATAAACAATTTCTATATATAAAATAGACAAGGATATATATACATATATATATAAATACAGTTTGGATTGCATAGAATAAGACAAGACAAGATAGCTAAAAAGGGGCTTAGTTGCTATCTAGTCTAGTCAGACTTTGGCTCATTGGTTTTTCCTGGCATGGCATCGATGCAGTGGAAGCTATGTGCCACGTGGCAGTCAGAATCTGGCAGTTAGTTTCTACAGACAGAGTAATTCACTTGATTTCTATCTTTACTTTCTCTCTGTCTTTCAATTCCCGTGGTCATTCCCTAAAAACATGGAATGAATCACAAGAGCTTACGTCAACTCAACCTTTACGCGAAGGCTACAAAAACCAAAAAAAAACATACTCAAGTGATAGGCAAAAAAAACAAGAGAGAGAGAGAGAGAGAAAGTAGAGACAAAAAAAAATTTAAACAAGAAGAAAAAACGAGAGAGGAAGGAAGAAGAGAAAGGAGAAAGTAGAAAGGAAGGCTGACAGAGTATTGGCTCTCTTTTTCCTTATTCTTTTTTTTTCATTCTGGTTCCTTCTTGTTTTTTCCATGTCCACATAGGAGGATAATATATAATTCATGAGATTGGGCCTTGAGCAAGCCTTTTGTTTTTAGCCTCTTCCTCTTGCCCTACTAAAGAGAGAGAGAGAGAATGGGGAAAGAACAAGAGGAAGATATATCGCTGTATAAACTATCTCAATTTGAATGAATAACAAAGTTTTCAAGCTCATCTTGATGTACACAAAAGATCCTGGAGACAAGTACCTACAAACACACACTCGCCCCAGCTCATCCAAACAAAGTTGTAATGTTGTAATTTACTGCCGCCTCAGTCTACTCGTCTTTTTTTCCTCTCTCTCTCTCCCTCTCCCTTTACAAACTCTCCATGTAGTCTCTATCCGACGACCTGTCACTCTCACCAACTTTTTGATTAGATTGGCTTGGCTAGCTATCCTAAAAAAATCTATACATAACCATATTCCATGCTAATGCTACTCCTCCCTTCCCCCAAAATTTTACAAAGTTATCTCTCCCTCTCTTCCTCTAGTCACCTTCAGTCCGTTTTTTTGAGGAGAAATCTTTTTTTATAAGAATTGAGATGAAATTTAAATAAATCTTGATTATCAGATCATTCAAAATGTATTTCTCTTTTTTTTCAAAAGAAATTTCACTGTATTCAAAATTAGAACATTAGTGAGGATGAGGAGAGAAAGAATTTGGAAAAGTATAGAGTTCTTCTTTCTCTCTCTCTCTCTTTTTTAGGAATTTGGGAGTGAAATAATAATTCGAAATGTGTCCCTATAGATCCATGAAGATTACTCTATTTACTTTACTCAAACTCCAACGTTGAAAAAAAAGAGAAAGCTTGGAGAAAGCTTGTAATAAAAAGGAGGGAAATAGAAGGAAGGGAAAAGAGAAAAAAAAGTAAAATGAGACCAAAGTAGAGAAAGAAGGAAGATGGGAGAAAGTTCGTCAAGTTTCGTTTCACTTTTAAGAATTAGCATGAGAAATGAAGCATACTGAGAAGAATAATAATGAGAGATCTTTTTTGTTATTTGTATGAATGGTGGGTGAGTGCTTAGGCACAGTTTGTATAGGGTAGTTAGGCGCCACATCGAGAAAAGCCTCAAATGTTCCTTCCTTGTTCTTTGGTGGTGGGTGATGATGGGACATGTACATGCTACATATATATATATATATATCTGTGTATGTACACAGTTTATATTTTACACAAGTTGATGATAGGAGAAAGTCAGTTTGAGTTTTCTTGGGCCTCCACTTATTTCATTATAGTTATAGAGAGAGAGGAGGAGGAGGGAGTGTGGAAAAGCCACCGAGTTGAAAACTGGGGACCATTTTCAGTTAGTGTTTAAGGATAGGCAGTTAGAATCCATTGTAATATTGCCAGTGGTCTTAATGAAATTTGGCAAATGTTAGTATTTGCATTAATAGAGCTCCTTTCTAATTTGCATTCATTTTAGAGGGAGAGAGAGAGTTGAGAGAAACTAGGGAGCGTAAGAAAATTTACTAATCTTTTACTATGAATCTCGAGTCAAAACCATGTACAATATACACTATACAAACTATAGTCATGTGGTTTCTCCAAGAGAGAGATTAAAACCCTCTCCTACTTTTACTTCCGACAAATGTCATTCCAAGCCAAGTTGTTAAGGATGGAAAATTCTGTACATATTTTACACACACTACAGACATAACATACACATATACATTTATATGAGTACATGGAGAGTATATCATAATACTCAACTTTTTGTCTCAAAACTTTTTTTTAATGCCCCTTCGGCACTATTTAACATTGTTACACACGCCATTCAATCTCCCATGAAAACCACAACTGTTTTCTCCCTTCCGACATGTGTACAAAAAAGTTTGTACCCTCAAAATTTTCTCTCTGCCTTTCACCATCTCCATAATAGTACAGGGCGGGGGTGACATGATGGGGGGGGGGGAGTTTGGGTATTTTTCTTGTGTTATTTTGAATATGGAGACCTCAGGCTAAGACTTGGCAAAAAAAAAGATTTACAATGAACAACAAACTTTCTATTATTTTTAGACTCTTCATTTTATACCAGTCAAGTTACGCAACTAAAGAGTTGTTTTTAGTAAATATTTACTACATTTTCTCTACACATTTAAACTACTTGAAGTAATAAACATGAGCTGGGGTTAATATACTTTAATGTATTTGGCTTGAGGGTGTAGTACGAAAGATATTGTTGGGGGAAAAGTTTTTTCTTTGAGTTTTGAGAGATGAAAATGGAATTGAGTTTTAAAAACATTTTAATTATAAAGTTAATTAAATTGTGCTGGTAGTTACAGAGTTTATAAAATATAAATGTACATTGTGCATATAGGTAATTTAATTATATTAATGGAATAGAACAACTAAATAATTTTATTCACTGTCAATTTTATATTTTTCAATACTCTTATTTTATACGTCAGAAAAAAGTTTAGGTGCTTAAATTATTGAAGAGAGAGAGAGAAAGTAAACCACAAAGATGACAAGTAGGGAAAGAGCACGTCTCTAACGCAAATGATGAAAAGTGAAGAGGACAGTTGAAAAGTTTTTTTTTGGAGAGGATCATATTCAAAAATAGTACACTTATTTGTAAAATGGAAATGTACTAAAAATTAATTGTCTTTATGTAGTGCCTACTGCTTCCATTTTGGGTGGTCCTGATCTTCATGTCGACAAAGGCAGTATGATCAACCTGACTTGCATTATCAAATACAGCCCTGAACCGCCCAGTTATATTTTTTGGTATCATTTTAATGAGGTTTGTTCATCCATTCTTATAAATATCAATTAATTAATAAATATATTCTACAGAGAATGTAAACTTTAATGTAATATTTAATTATTACTAAATAATATTTAGGTAATAAATTACAACTCGGATCGTGGTGGAGTTAGTGTGATAACAGAGAAGGGCGAAATCACCACGTCTTATTTATTGATACAAGGTAAATATTTTTAATTAATTTTGTGTGCAATTATTTTAAAGAATTTTATTTTAAATTTAAATTTACTATTTTTAAACTAGATGCACGTGCTGGTGATACAGGTAAATATTCCTGCAGTCCGAGGTAAGATTAATTATTTTAAATGTTTATTTAATTTATTTAACAATATTTATTATTTTAAAAAAACGTTTTTGTTCTTTTCAGTAACGCCGACCTCGCTAGTGTTCGAGTTCACATACTAAATGGAGAGAAGCCAGCTGCAATGCAACATGGAGCTGGGAGTCGTATTCTGAATCATCAATTATTAGTCTTTTCAGTACTTACTAATATCCTTTCATCAGTTTTAATGGCGGCAAGTTTAAAAAGTTGTTGGATTCCAATTCAATTTTTTCTTACCAATCAACATCCCAGATAGAATTAAATTAGACGCAAGAGAAAAAAAATTAATACGAGACTTACTTAAATACAAAGAAAAAAAGAAACAATTTTCAAGAAAAAAGAGTGAGAACAATTTTTAATGATTTTTTTGCCGTATTAAGTATTCATCGTCGTTTTTACTCGACCAACAGCCAAAAATAGTTTTATACGAAATATACATTTAGAACTATAATTAAAAACATAAAATTACATTAATTAAACTGATACTATTTAAATAATATTTAAAACTCGTAAATATTTAAATGACAAGTGAGAACACATTAATTAAAAATTATACTTTTCTTATCATACAAAAAAATCCATCTCCCAAACATTCCAACAAAATAAAAAACCAATTTTTTAACAAATTAAATACCTAATTAAAAAAACAATTTTAATTAAACATCATTCAAAAAAAGTTTTTACAAGAAAAAAAAACTTTTTCTAATTTTTGTCTATGAAAGAATATCTTGTGTATTCCAAAAAAAAATAAAATTATAGACTCGTTAAATATTAATCCCCTTTTTAAAAAAACAACGGAAATTGTCTCCTTTTTTGACAAATAATTTTATTTTTACTCAACTCCTAGTCTTCATCCAACTACTTGAATAAAATCCCTTAAATAAATATTATATATATATATATTAAATTATATTATTATAAAAAACGGAACTGGAAGCATTACGGAAAAATTAAAGTTAGTTGTCAATTTAATATTATAAACTAAAAATTAAAAATATTATATTAAATAATAAATTAATAATTATACAAAATATATTATTGACATGTTGTAACGTTTATATATATGATACAATTAATGCACTAAAATATAATTAAATTTGTCTCCAAATTATATACAGAAGATTTCCCATTAATATCATTTTATTGCCCTTTGAAAATAAAGGGAAAAAATAAGAGAAAGAATTTTAATTACAAATGAATTTAATTTTTTGTAGAGAATTTAATTGGGATTTTTTGAGTCACTTTAAATTATCTACAGAAAAATCATTTCTATTTTTTTCATGAATTTTAAAAGGCGATAAAATGATATTTAAAAAATGGGGAGTCTCAGCATAAAAGTAAATACGGGACAAAGAATTTAACAAATCTAAAGATTTGTGCGAGCCTGTTGACGATGGAACTGAGGATGAGATTGTTGTTCTAAAAAAATACCCATTAAAAAATAATTAATTAATCTCAATGTGAAAAAGTATGTAGATATATTTAAACAAGAAAAAAAATTAAATTAATTCTTTCCGTATTATAGAGACGGGTTATCATGAATAGACACAAAAAAAATATAAAAATTTTTTGATAGATTTTCAAACAAGAAAAAAATATTCAAATAAACGAATGTAATAAATAAATTTATTTGTACTGAAAACATAATTCACAAAAAAAAATTGAGAAAATACAAAAGTTAAAAATTAAACCCAACAATTAAATTATTTAAATGTGTATCTTTACAAATTAACTTCCACTCGCACAAAAAATCTCAAATGAAAAGAAGAATAAATTTTAATTTAATTGTGCTAAAAATAAAATTTCTTATTAATTTAAAGTGCAAAAAATATTAATTTTGAAACATACTTGACATACAACACGTACTAGTACGATCTCGTACAACATAAATTTTAAATTCTAAAGTTCAATTTAAAAACCGGTGAGTTATGATTAAAAAATGGAGTGCAGATTTAAGAAGAGAAAAAAAATCACTATTTTGTGATTGTGATATTTAAAACAAGAAAGAAAATAAAAAGTTGATAATATTTAATTGTGCAAAAAAATTAAAATTGCGAATATGTTAAATAACTTGCATTAATGCAAAATATTAATTGATCTCTCTTAACTACACTACACATTGAGGGCATGATATTGGGTTTAATTAATTATTAATATTTACATGATAATGTCTATTAACAAACCAGTTAAATTGATTTTTGTTCTACTTTTCAATTAAAATACTCTGAATTAATTGTACTTCATTATTTATCTCCATATTTTAATTGTAAAACTGACACATTTTTATATATTGCAAAAAAAGGAAACAGAATTTATACTTAAATGTTACATATGATTCTCAGAAATTAGCAAAATAAAATCATCTGTGGTAAGTACTATGTAAAATGTAATATGTACAGATATTTAAATTAATAGTTAAAAAAAATATTACAGAACAGGTTTTTTTTATATAAAACAAAAATATTTTATTTATTACAATCAATGTATACTCAAATTTTTTTTGAGAAGGCTACGTACTTAAATACAATGTACTTTTCTCGTTTGTAAAAATTTATTTATTCTTTTGATTTAAAAAAAAATTAAAAATAATACATTGATAATATATACAATATTTTGATATTATTCTTCAGTAATTTATTTCGCATCTTTGAGTTTTGCAGAATAATTTATTCGAGTTAATTGTAAAGTGTGAGAGAAATGAGGAAATTTTATGATTTAAAACTTTTATTTTTCAAAATGCATACATTCATTGCATTCTCTTTACATATAATTTATTTTGTATTCATGATTAAAACAAGTTTTATGAGACTGATCATAAAGAGCATCTCATTTTTTTTTGCAAAATTTCACCTTCTACAATTTCTCCTTTCTGTCTGTACTCACAGACACAGACACACACATTTCAAAGTTAAATTTCAGGTTCCTCTAATTACCTATTCCTACTTTTTTTAAAGTAACAAAATAACCTAGTTAACTATCCTTCCGAGTTTTAGTTGAAAAAATAAATGGGGAGTTGAAATGAAAACTTTTTTTGTTTGTAAATTAAAACCATTTTTTAACTTAAAATACAAAATCTCTCACTTTTTTTTATTATAATCAAAACTGTTTATGACCTTGGTGAAGACGGATGGTTTTCGATGAGATTTTATTTCAAAAAAAAAATAAAAGTATTGACTAAAAATATTATTCTAAAACTGCTATCAATTATAATTTATAAAGTCAGTTTAATTATTTTAGTAGAGTTGAAATTTGAGAAATATTATTTGCAAATGAAATAATTAATATTTTTGCCATTTTCATAAACTATTTTGTACTAACTACTAACCCCAATGATAAAAATATTTTTAGAAGTTGAGCCAAAAAAAAAGAGTGACCATTTTTTCTCCAGATTTATCACCTTCCTCCCTCCCTGTTGTCCGTCTAGAAATTGAATAGATGAAGAAGCCCTTCTTTTTCTGGTGATCTTCTTTTTCCTGTCGTTGGAACAAGAGGCCTCTTGTCTCTGCTCCTGTGTGTGCAAATTTTTTCTCGTCATTTGTTCCACAGCAGGGAAGAAGATGACACATGCGGAAAAGGAGCAAAAAATCATGATGAATGAGGCAACTCTCTTCCATGAAAAAAAAAACCTTCAAAAAGTCAGCCAAAGACCAAAATCACTACAAAAGAAGAGAGAGAGAGGATGAGGAAAATGAAATATATCTCATGTCATTATACTACCAGACATTACATATCTATTTACAATCTTATTGCAAATCCATTTACAGGTATATCATCAACCTATTTTCCATCTTTTCTATAGTTAAGGTTAATCCATAAAATTTTAAATGTAGACATAAAGTTAAAAGTTAAACCGTAGTCATTTTTTTGTGGAATTCATGGTGATGATTCTTTAATTTTCTTGAAAAAGATTTCCCATTTGCACAAAAAATTATTTAAGTAATTTTGAAAATTGTGCTAAGTATTTAATTTTAAATGTGGTATAAAGATACACATCTACTGTAATTTTAGTGTGTAAATTAGTGATGCTACTACTAACTCCTTGTATCAAATAAATTGAGTTAAAGCCTGAGAGAGAATTTAAGTACAAAGAGGATTATGTAATGTCATTTACTATGAAAGTTGAAAGCCGTGTGTAGATGGAATTGAGCATTGCACAATTTTTGTCGGCAAGTATTTATTACTTCAGGACCCACTGTCGTGAGATTCACGTCATTTTATCACCTCCAAAATGAAAAGAGAATGCCTAAGAGTTTTAGTTTTGGCGTACATGAAAATAACTATATAAATGTACACTATATTATGTCATCATCTCTTTATAGTTATCTGTAAGAGGGATGTGGTAGTGATTACTCTTGTAAAATCATTTTTAGACCTCACCAAAAAAAGCACATGGCTCAGCTATTGTGTGGACTGCCTCTCTCTCTCTCTCTCTCTTTATACGCAAGAATGAATTTGAAAGGGACAAGAAAGGAAGTTGTGAGTGCATGTTTTGATCAAAACTGTCGACTCATTATTTCTATAAAAAAAATGTTGTTATGTAATCAATCTGATCATTTTATTCCTTATTTTGCCACAATTATTTCTACACTTGTACGTTTCATGTACTGCAGATAGCAAGTAAGTTAAGTTTGAAATTAAATTCTTTAAAAAAAGATTCTTAATCATTTTAAAGAATTGGCTATTTATTTTTTCTGTGTTGAGTCAACACTGTTGACTTTACATGTGTTTAATTTATGAGACAAAATCTCTGAAGACGAATGAGCTTAATGACGCACTGTGTTCTTTTAATTTTTATCATTAATTATTTTTTTCTGTTTATTTTAAATGATTCATAATCTTCTTGGATTTTATTACTACTTTATTTTATTTAACTGGTTTTATTTGGAGATTTATTTATTTTTTAAAAAATTAATTAAATGGCCAAACGACGTCACAGGATTTATCCTCTCAATTTGAGACTCTCAACTGTCGGATGTTACTAGACAAGACAAAGCTGCAAAAGATTATCTTTTAAAGATGAGTCACACTATCTTTTACGTACCTAAATCATACATCACACTTTATGTATGTACATACTTACAAAGATGATCTTTGTCTGTTATGATCCACACTCATTTTTCATCTTTTTTACTAAAACCAAAATAAACTTGGATGAATCAAGCTAATTTAAAAAAAATAAAATCATGATGATGACTAAAATTAATAAAATTAAAAAAATGTGAAAAAGTTAATATTTTTGTATTTAAAAATTGTCTTTAATATTTATTTTTTACATTTATGCACAAAAATTGGCAGTCGCATCACATTGTGATGATCACAATGATAGAAAAGGTACTCATAATTTTTTTTATATAAATGTATATCAGTATTTTGTAGTATGCAATATTTAAATTAAGTACTTGATATTATGCTAGACATTTAACACGGGATAGTTATTTATTTTTATATATATTCTAAATTCTTATATAGCTACTCTCCTATCACATGAATCCTTGTATAGGTAAATAGTGATTTATTTATATATTTAAAATATATTTCCATTTTTTAACATTTAACGTCGCCAAAGTCTCTCTCTATCCCTAAATGTTACATAAGTATAACAATATTAAATTGTATTTAATTTTTAATTGTAGTTGTAGTTGACTATTTCGTTGAAATAAAAAGGCACTCAAATAGGTCATAGTTTTTTGTCCATCTTTTTACAAATATTTTCATATAAACTATCTGTACTTATGTATTACATAATATGTAAGAGAAAAAATATATAATTAAATGCATAAATAGTTACACATAAAAAACGTACTATTAAATATCTCTCTCTCTCTCTTTTCGTAAATATAATTTTACTATTTAACTATCATCAATTGACTAATTGGAAGGACATGGAGATTTTTTTGGGGGTTAGTGTACTTTACAACTTGTATTATTTATGTACAATAAAAAAAAGACAAAATTGAAACTCTCTTTGAGAGTCACAACTCACAACAACAAAAAATTGATTTGTGTAATGTAATGTATTTTTTAAAAAAAAACGTTAACAGTATTATAGTTAAATGCATTGTAAAGGTGTGCATGTTTTTTTTCTGCCAAAAAAAGGATTTTTTTTTGTAGCAGCAAACTAACATTTCTTGCCTTATCTGTTTTGTATCTGTAATCTCAATTCTTTACAGTCACAATCAGATCTCATTTAGAATATTATAGAAAGTGAATGTGCTCACTTTTTTTGTCCCTTTTTGGGTTTGTGTGTGATGAACCAAATAATTGTGTGGCTTTTTTATGCTTCTAAATGATTCTTCCTACATTTTTACTCTTACTAAAATTCATTTGAATATAAATTAGAGGGGAATCGAGTGTCTATGAATTTTTTGGGTTAGGGATTTTGTGGTTGTGGCTTTTTTTCTTCATCACTTTAAAAAGTCAATTTGCTTTGATATGTACACGTTAATTGTGGAAATATTTAAATTTTTGTGTAAGTTAAGAATTGAGATTCAGACTTAAATAATATTCCTATTTAATTTCTTGTCATCTTAATTAGCTGCTCCTTCTTTTGAATAAAGATGTAGTTAAAATACATAAAAATTAATTCATGAGAATGAATCTTATATATTAGTACGCAGTTAAACTATTCCATGTTGACAAGGAGTAGTTAAGAATTGATAATTAATGTTGTGTACAACTCTTGTTAAATATTTTTAAGTACATTATCCATTAAATAATCACAAATGGTATAATTATTAAAAATAATATTATACAAAAAAACCAACAATTAAAATTCCAGTTCCAGTCACTCTCCAAAATTATATTCACAAGCTCAGCTTTCGAATAGATGAGATGGATTGACTTTTTTTTCTTTTTTTTAAAAAAAAAAATTAAACTACAAAAAACAAGATTCTTATGATTACTGCGAGATTTGCGAGATTGAATTTAAATTTAATGTATAATAATAATTATTTTGTCCTTGAAATTTGAAAATCAATGACTATGGTCATGGCCTCCATGATCGTCGTGTTCATGTCCATGTTCAAGAGCTGGTAGATGCTCATCGTGATCATGATCATGATGATGGTCCAGGTGAGTTGAATTCCCACCGTGATCTCCATGACTGTGGCTATGTCCCCCTATAATTTTGTTAATAAAAAAAATTGATATTAATCTTCCACATTTATTTACATGACTAAAAAATATGGAAAAAATATTTCATTATTTTTTCCCTACAAAGTTCATAGATCACTTTTGATGTATTAAATAAATAGAAAGTTAAAAAATATTTTATCTGTTTTAATTTTTTCAAAACATAAAAAATTCCCTGTAAAGACTCAATAGTCGTAAAACCACAAATTAAACGTCTCCCTATCTCTGTCTGTAGCAGTCGAATACATAATTAATTTGGATTATTATGACGAGTGGGAGTGAGAGAGTGGTGCTATATTATTTTGGTTTTTTGTTGTTGTTTGTTGTTGTGCCTCGTTAATGTGAATATAATTTTTTATCACAGTGGAAAATCTTCTCGTGGCTCTTGGAAGACGGCAGGATGTTTGAGTAATTAAGAAATATTTAAGTTAAATAATAAAGAGACTCACCCAACAACTCTAAAGACGCCATGAGAACGAATCCTAAGATAGCCACCAGAATGTGTATACTTTTTGTCTTCAAATTCTTCCCCTCTGAAGCAAATATCTCAAAAAATGTGACGTAAAGTAGTGTTCCTGCAGCCAGTCCCTGTTAAATAAAATTTAATTTATTAGTACTTTCATATAGACACAATAATAATTAAACAATATCAAAAAACACTTTCAAAAAATTAAAATAACTGGATTCGACCACATTTTATTGTAATGACCTTATAAAATCATCAAAGATTATAATGAAAGCGTCATTAATGTATGTACTTGAATTATTTGATTGAGATTAGTTTTTACAAAGATTATTAACTCTAATATTCTCCAATAATTAATTTAAATGGAAGCCACAGCCTTCTTTTCTGTCCTGTAGACAGTTTTCCCCTTATCTTGATGGGGGACATGTGGAACACTTTTTTTACTGACCTTCAATAGTTCATTTGCGTACAAAATAGAGCTACAGCTATACATATATATGTATAAATTTAATGTTAATCAGTTAACACATTCTTTTCACAATGTTTAGACTATTGGCTAATATTAAATATTGAACATCTCTCTCTCTCTCTCTGTGCAATTTTCAGTGATACAGAAACACATTTAAAAATAATTATTTATGGTATCATCATACGAGGAAAAATCATATGAGCAAGTTGTCTATTATTTAATTCATTTGAAAAAAGTTAAGCTCTGAGCCTCTGCCTAAGATACACTCACAAAGAAACTCCTTTTAATTTTAAACTTGCCAAATGAGAATTTTGCGTGATCTCTCAACTCATTTTTATCATTTATTGTCATTATCATAGCCAATGAGTTTTTGACTGTAGCTAAAGTATTTAAAATATAATTAAATATTCATCATGGATTTTTACATGTGAGCATACATACCTAGGTACTTTTATGTACTAATCAAAAAAAGGTATAATTAATTTTCATCATGGCTATATAATATATAACTGTATTATTATATAGGGTAATAAAATTTTTTTGCTCAATTAAATAATAAATTTTGTGTAGTCGCACATGTTGATAGTTAAATGAAATTAATTATAAATTTTATACTAATATATTTTTAGCTTCTACTTCCTTGTCATTCTTTTCTTTTTTTTGCTGTTTATATTTATTATCTGTATTTTATTTGCAAATTTGTCTATGCTAAAGCTTGACTTTCTTTAATTTAGTGTACAAAAATTTTTCTTTGGGGTCTTTTGGATTGAATTTTAATTCAAACACTAAAGTTGAAAACATGGATTATTTTTTTTTTTTGAGGATGAATAATTTCAAAAGAATATTATAACTAGAATTTTCCATGTAAATTACTCGTATCAGTGTATCAGATGTGAAATGAAGACTGACAAAGAGATTTTCATCTTTTTTCGAGCGTAATAATAGAAATTCATGAGAGATTTCAAATTGTCAAGTCTGGAGTCTGGAGATGAGCAGAAAAAAATAAATAATAAAAAATAAAATGAGCAAGATGAAGTACTCTCTGGAAGATTTAAAAAATAAAAAAGTATATTCAAGTATACTTCAATAGACAGAGAGAGAGAGAGAGTGGATAGTCTATAGGGAATAAGATGGATTTGTCAGTCTTGTGGAATAAATTTTTTTACTCTAATTGCCAATTACGTTTCCTCTTTTTATTTGCCTATTGAGAAGAAATGTCTATTTAAAAAAATCATACTTTTCTCTATTTTTCCCTTTTATCAACTTGTTTACATTTTAGTACTTGTTTTTTTTCAGTATTTGGCTGTTGACATGTTTGAATTTAAAAAATGAAAAAGATTTTCATCTCTAATGTTAATGTACACAAGTAATATAATTTGAGGGACTAAATAAAGTTATAAAAATATTCATTATTAAAAATCAAAAACTTGCCTGGAAAGAGCCAATGACGAGAGCATGAGTAGCAGCATTTTTAAAAGATTCTTCTGAAATGAGAATCCCCAGTGCAGTTCCAACGGGAGAGACTAAGGAGACGACAAGGATGTAGGTTATCATCCGAAAAGGCTTCGTTTTAGACGAGATGAGTTCCACACCAATACAAAAAAGGATGGTACATTCATGCAAAGAAACAGCAAGGAAAAGATACCAAACATCTTTAGCTGTTGACTGAAGTCCAATAGCAAGTCCCTCAAAAATTCCATGAAATGAAATGGCAATCACAATCACAATCCCCCGAATAGAACCCGCCACTGAATCTTCATCCTCACTCCCTTCACCCAAAGGAAAATGACTATGACTATGACAATGATCACCAGATCCTGATCTTGAGTCTGAACCTGATCCAGATCCAATTTGTGACCCCTCTGGGCTTGGTCCACCCCCACTATTATTATTATTACGATTGTGATTATGAAAGTTTTTTTGTATAGTATCAGTCAATTGATTGGGTGAGCCAACCCGATTTTCATGACCGGTGGAGGCCACACTGAAGGAAGACGTTGACAATAAATTCATTTGAGAGTTGGCAATGACAGTATCCCTCCACCAATCTGGGTCAACATAGGAAAACTTTTCGGTGCCTCCAAAATGGGAATGAGAGACAGGACGTTGGGGAGCATGGAGATGATCATTTTTCATATTATTAATTTGATTGGCATAATCTGAGGGACGAAGTCTTGGCAAAACATTGACGGTAGCGGGACCAGTCCCAGCCGGTGGAGTTGGAATGTCACAATTTTGTTGATGATGATGATCATGTTGTTGAAGGTATGGTAATGCTAGATGAATACTTGAGGGTGACTCATCTTGTACTGATTGACGATGGGGCGGGAAGGGATTAATGGAGGGTTTTGCTGTGATGTCCCCATTACTTTGGTACGCTCCATTTATATTGGCTTGAAAACTTCTCTCATGAGTGGAACAAATGTCCTCACTAATTTTTTTCATGGACTTTTCTTTAATTTTTTTACTACATTTTTGAGGATGTCTTCGTCGATCAATGATTGTGTGAATTATGTCTTCTAACATGTAGACTAAGAAGAAACCCCCAAGAAATATTATTTCTGCTATGGGAAATTCTATTTGTGGTAAAGCAGTCTTGAATGATTCTCTCACTTCAGGCATCATATGTAAAAAACATGTGGCTAGAAGGACCCCTCCTCCAAAAAACATTAAAAATGATATTATTCTTTTTAGTCTTGTGTCCTTAAATTTATTTGTTAAACATTTCATCATCACCATTGGGATCATTCCAAATACTAGTCGAATCACTCCTGACAATGTCAGTACTATTATTTTTAGTGATAACAGCTCCATTTTTAATTTAATTAATTTCCAAAATTTATTTTTACACAATCACAGGATAATTATTATTATTGTCATTAATTCTCACAATTAATTTATTTTTACTGCCCCCAAAAACTAAAACGGCACACGTGTTTTTCGACTAAATCATTGACTCGTATTTTTGCATGGGTACAGATACACCACTTGTACATTCGTTGTAAGTTGTTGTGGATGACTTGTAAATTATTCGTATGATTTGCAAAAATAGAAAGTAAAATTCTGATTGATTATTTTATGTAAATGCACTTTACCACAAATTTTTTTTATTATTATCACTTGTACACTTGTTTAGTCATTTCATTCATCTGATCCCATGAATAATTTCCCCTCCACAACATTTAACACTCATGGAGAATCACAGGGGAGGAGGGAAGGAAGATTCTGTGAGAAATAAATTAACAACAATTATTTATTATATAATTGCAGTTACAACCATATATAAATAAATACAAATTAAATTATAAAATTGAAATGAGAGACAATATTTAATTATAATGACAAAATAACATACCAAATTAATTATGTCACATGTCACATAATTATAATTGACAGTTGTAAGTTCAAGTCAATTGATGTGGAAGAACAAGAGAGAATTTCCTTCTCCTTGTAGAAATATCACAAGACTGACAAGTCAAGTCAAATTATTTTCCCCCCAAGACGTTCAATGGGGAAAAAAATATTATTGTAGAAAGATACACACAGAGAGAAAATATAGTAAAAAACACTTTGAAAAAAGGTTAAGAGTGCACTACAGTTGCATTGTGAATCATTGTGTGTTTTATATATTAAAGATTAAAAAGTCAGCTAAATGTTCAACGAAACAAGAAGGGATAAAAAGACAATGGCCTGAATCTCAATAGTCAGCCAAGCACCAAGTGAACTGTAGAAAAGAAAGTTTTTCCTTCTTTAACTTTAAGTATAAAAAATATACATGTAATATGACAAAAGGAGGAGGAGGAGGTAACAATTTATCTCATAATTTTAATCACACAAAATCCCCCACATTTAAAAAATCTTGTAGAGCGTGCTAGTGCTACACTGACAGCGAGAAGGAGAGACAATAATTAAACTTGTTGTCACACCACAATGAGGATGATGATGAGCACGAGAGTGAAATAATAATAATTTTAGTATTAAAATAAATGATAATAATGTGGTTTTGAAAAATACTTGTTGTCCCACTGCTACAATTTCTATTAAAGAATTGTGGTTTCTTGATCTTTATCCTTTTATAGATAAACGTCTACACGTATGTGTACAATTGACATGTACAGAGGTAGGCACACACACAAGACACTTTTTTTATACCACACACTCCCTCTCCTCTCAATTACAATTGCTCTCTTGTCTCAAAGTATTTGTGGCCACTGTCACACAATCCCAATCCCACTCCCAACGTTAACTGACATGCCGGTACATGGAAGTATGTACAAGAAAGTTTTTTTATTTGAACAAAAAAACGAGTATTCTCCTTTATACCATCAAAGTGATAAGACCAAGAAAATTTTACGTTGATTTACTACAAACAGATATTGTCCAGTAGTTAATACATAAAAATGAATATTTTCTTTCAAGTTGAACGCCAGGATAATTGAAAACTCTCTCGTAGTTAAAAATTCTATACTTATATGAATAAGGGAAAAACGACAACTGAAGCTTAAAACCAAACGAGTCGTTTATTTTCCCATGTGACTACATACAAAATAAAGATACAAACACACACAATATATAAAACTATAGGCAAGGAAGGAGAGAGAGAGTAGGCTAGAAATTCAAACAAGTTTCAAGCTGAAGGATCATGCTACCCATAACCTTCTAATATGCACAGACACATTACAGTGTACTTACATATTACAATTATGTACTTGGGCTTGAAACAACATGGAATGGAGTTCATCGAATTCTCTATAACATTTTTTTGACAAAGAAATTTGTTCATGATACTAGTGCCTTATATATATACACATATACTGTAGTGTACACACACACAGCTAATAATATTTATTATGTACAGAGAGTTCTTATGTTGTAAAATTTTTGTTTGGACGATTGACTTGAAAGTGTGTGGATCGTGGTTTGTTGTACTGTTGAGTACAGGGATAGGTATAATTTCATAGTGACTCTCCTTTCAATGCTTTTGTTTAACAGTCAACTCTACACTAAACACTGTACACTTTTTCTACACTCTCAAATTTATTCCCTTCAAGAACATGGAACTTGGGTTCGCGTCTTTTATGTCTCTCTCTCTCTCTCTCTCTAAAAATCTCACACACAGGCAATAATAATATTGATGACCATGGACCAAAAATATTTTGAGTCCCCAAACTCCATGTGTCCTCTCAAAATCTTTATCTTTTCAAATTGACAATCCCTCCTTAAAAGTTCCTTTGTCTCTCAAAATGTCTGGCAAAAATTTATTGTGAAATTTTCATTTTGATGGACCGAGTTATATTTAAAAAAATGGAAGTAATTTTTTTTGAGATTTAGGCTACAGTACAATAATTATTTTTAAGTAAATAATTTTTTTGATTCTACAACATGTGGCCATTTTATATTTGGTCGCTTGACATTTGAACACCACATAATTGGTCACCATTAAAACTGGTCACCAATATAATTGGTCACACGACATTTGGACACCAATGTAATTTGGACACTTTAAAATTGGACACTTTATATTTATCTTAATGATCTTAGTCTTTTCCTCATTTCTACCGGGCTTCGCCCGGGTTACTTTCCGTTTTTCTACCGGGCTTCGCCTGGGTTACTTTCCTCATTTCTACCACCCTGCGGGCGGGGTTCGTTTCCGCTACCATTCTAACCTTCTTTAAATAATCCAACTTACTTAAAATGAATCGGTCGACGTAATGGTAAAGTAAAGGTGGCTAATTGTCTGGTGGCCAGTTAATCGTAGTGGCCAATTGTCAAGTGTCCACATATAAAATGGTCACAAGATACAGAACCAATTTTTTTTGTTTATATTTAACAAATTACAAATTTTATTTTTTTTTGCACAAAAAATGCCTTGAGACACGAAGCCACTTGCATTTTCTCATGTTACATAGTTAAATTTACAATTTTACTGTAATTCCTCCAACAATTACTAAAGTAGCTGTACATATGTTTTTGAGACACGTTTCTATTTATTTTTTTAAGTAAAATAAATAAATATTTACATGAGAATTTATTCAATGAGAAAGAAAGAACGGTATTCATTCATGTTGTCTTTTTTTTGTGTATTTAAAATATTTAACTATGAGATCTAATACTAAGAGTCAATTTATTTTAAGTTTAACAATTTTGTAATGTTATAATCCAAGGATTTTTATTTTAAAAAAACTTTAATTTTTTTACACTATTTGAGACACTCAAATTGTGTACATGCATGGAGTAAAAAGGAATGAATTATTAATGTCAAAAATTATTCCATTAATTATCAGTCAATATTATGCATAACACAAATTCTCCACAAAGAGTCATGGCTATATTATTATGAGGCTGAGGGTGATAACTGATAAGATATGCAGATTTGAGATATGAATAGATAATGTGTATTCTAACTGTACAATTTTTCTTGCATTTTTTTTTTAAAAAAAGGCCAACTCGGCTCTGTTGCTCTATTTAATTACCTTCTCTCTTAAAACCCTTTTTTTATTTAGAAAAAACCCCCTTTCTATTATTATTTTTAATTACAATTTTTTATAAATATAAAAGGGTAAAAGACTTGACAAACTTGAACTTGAGCTTTCTTTGTTTCAAAAAAAAGGGTTGGGTTTGCTTGTATAAAATATTAAGTCCTTTTTAAAAAAAAAAATTCTACATAATAGAAAAGACCCATTCATCGTACATGTGTAGCTTGAGTTTAGAAAAAAATAAATTGTTTTATTTTCAAAATACAAGCCCTCGAGATATAGGTCGACTTTGTTAGAGAGGGAGATAGCCGAAATTTCAAGTTCAAGTTCTTTAATGGGAGAGACAAGAGGAGACATTTAAAAAAAAATTCTGAGAAGTGACTCAAAAACGTTTTAAAGTCTTTGTTGAAGAGGATTAACTATAGTCAAGTTATTAAGTTGACAAAAATAGATATAGTGCATACAAGTAGCATGTTATTGTCACATGACAATATCGATTCGTTGTGCTGCACACACAAGAGGAATGAGAATTTAATATAGACAAAGTTTTGAGTGTGAGATGAAATAACAATATCCTCTTCTTTATGTAGCAGGTGCTCCACTTTTTTGTCTACTTAAAATTGCATTAAAATTCATCGCTCAACATTTTAAATATTTTTCAAGTACAGGCACAGAAGGAGGGTGAAAATTTCCTTTTTCATTTTTGTTAAAATAGAATAAATGCATACAGATTTTTCATCCTATTTTTTCTGAGATTGAAAAAAATGCATTTTAATGGAAATTAAAATGCATTATAATAATATTTTCATTTAATTTCAAACCGGATCAAGATTCTTTTATTAAAAAATAGTAAAAATACAAAAATATTTGTCCCATTTTATTTTGTTATGACTAAACTTCACTACACTTCAATTTTTTCTCAAAGTTTTGTCTTGAAAATTCGTCTCATCTCAAAACGGAATGCCGTAGGTCATGGAGACATGGAGAGAAGAGGACGTAATTTTGTAAAAATAAAGTTTCCTTGTAAAATAATATAAAAAATAATTTCCAATTAGTTAAAGAGGAAATAAGAAACAATTTAGTATCGTATTTTTTTGCAAATGTCACTTTTTTCATATTGTAAAATTTCCGTGAGCAATTACGTATTTCATAACTTGCCATTTGTCATGTGTCATGATCCAAGTATCACCATTACAAAGTAATGTAGTTTAAGCAAATAATTTATCCTGTATTTAAAAATAATTATTTAATTTTTTTTTGCATGTCATGTCGTATTTGGGGACAAATTATGGGCTTTAAATTGGCTAGTACTTACATAACTAGTTAGCATTAAATAATTTTATTGTTACGAGTACTACTAATACGCTACACTACACATTACATGTAATTTCAAACAAATGACACTAAAAAAGGACAACTACTATTTTTTACATAATAAAATCACGTGGTACATAATCACGATGAAGAATTCAATTTAATCATGCCGGAAATGGAGAATTTCCCAATTTTCTAGTGCACACTACCATATCATCATATAACCAAAGAATATTATTCGATTTTGTGAACTACAGTTTTTGTAACTAAAATAAATATTTACTATTTTTGACACACAAAAAACATTCACCAATTTTATACATTTAAAAGTGCAAAAAAAGTTGTGAAATGATACTCACTGAACTTGAGAATTTGGAATGATTAAGGAAATCACAAGAGAGAGATTAAACATTAAAAGGATAGGCTTTGACGACACAAGGAACAAATATGAAATAATATTTTCATAAAAAACTAAATTATACACTACAATGTAAATACATGGCTAGAAGAGGTCATTTGTACTATTTAATCTTTTATCAGTGTTATTAAAATGATATTTGTACGATTAAAAAGTGTGCCAAACTCCCTTGGATTTGTTTGACAGAGCTTGACGTCTACGTAATAGAGAATGGATAGGAGTGTACAGTGCAAGTGTAAATATTAGACAAAGTTTATTCACTAAAAGGGAAGATGCTAAGAATCTTGGTGTTGGGGAGGGACTCTTGCCTATCTCACACCAAAACTTTTTGTCTGTGAAATTGTCAATGTGAGGACAAAAGGTGTTATGTAGTTAGTTATGTATTCAACGGATGTACATGATGTTAGCAACCCACAGAAAACGCCCAAACAATACAACAATCACTTGAAAATTTCCTATTATTCACTTTCATTAGAAAACTAACTGACGCATAGCGTGCAAATCTTATAGTTAGTGTCTCTCTCTCTTTACTTTACTTTGCAAAAGTCACAATGCAAACTAGAAGCCTTCCACTTAAATGAACATTCCAAGTGGATGAAGTCTTAAATTCAATGGAAATACATATGTACATAATATTATAATTTTTACCCATGCAAAAAATTGCCTAGGGGCTCTCTCTCTCTTTAATAATTAAACTGCAGGAGGTCAATATCAAGCACGTCAATGGTTCATTTTCCCTGTAAAAAAATTAATAAAATTAACAAATGTCTGTCTATATTTTTTTGTCTTATTATATAATAAAAATATTAATTATTGTCCATTATTTATTTAATGTACATTTAACGATCTCTGTCCAGACTGCAGTGTTTTTAAAACTTTTACAAATTGCAATAAGTATCCATAGACTATAATAAAAAGACTGTAAATGACAACAAGGAATGAACTTGTAACTTTTAATTTTAAATTGACTTTAATTCTTTTATCTTAACTACAAACACACACAGACATACATGACACATGTATTTGTAAAAAAATGAATTGATAACATAACCTCACTCTAAAATAATGTTGTCAATTTTTTAAAGTGGCACTTCAACTTGTTTTTCTCTCCATTTAAAAAAAAATTAAATCATCTCTTATCAATTATTTTTGATTAGATTATATGCCAGCTGTATTTTTCTAAAGAGTTTTTTTTTAAATTATGAGGGTGGGTCCAAGAGAAACTTTAATGGTTGAATTGAGCTTCTAGGTAAGTGACAGATTTAAAATTGAAAATAAATATATTTATTTTTCAATTATTTTTAGAGTGCTCTCTCTGAAATTGTACAATGAAAATTAATTTCCTGGTCATTCTTGCCTTCTTGGTCACTTTGACAAGAGGGGAAAGTAATCCATGTATTTCCCGAGATTTTGATCATGGAAGTATTGTTTGTGTTTGCAATTCCACTTATTGTGACAGCCTGGAGCCACTGGAACAAATTCCAGCTAATGAGTTTGCCCATGTTGTTTCCTCCCGTGGTGGTCAACGTTTCAATGTGACCAATTGGATGATTAAACCAACTGCTGTGGGTATGATCTCTCTCTCCAGGTTTTTTAATGATTAAAATGTTTTATTAATAATTTATCAAATTTATGAAAATTCTAGAACCTACGGATATTCACATTGTTGTGAATAAGAGTGAAACTTTCCAAAAAATTATTGGATTTGGTGGATCTTTTACTGATGCTGCCACAATTAATATTGCCACACTGAGCCCTGCTCTCCAAGAAAGAGTTCTTGAGTATATTTTTTTAAATATTCTTTATGAATTGTTTTTATTAATTTAATTTTTATTATTTTAGAGCTTATTATGGAAAATCAGGACTCGAGTACAATATTGGACGGGTAAATATGGGAGGTTGTGATTTTAGTACGAGACTTTATTCTTATGATGATGTGGAGGGAGATGAAAGTCTGGAGAATTTTGCACTGGCTGTAGAGGATACAGATTATAAAGTAAAATTTTTTTTGTAGAATATTTTGGAGAATTATTTTGTTAAAAAATATTTATTTTATTTTAGATTCCTTATGTACTCAAAGCTTTACAATTAAATCCAAATATTAAAATGTTTGCTTCTCCTTGGACAGCCCCAAAATGGTAAAATTAATTTAAAATAATGAATTAATTATTTTTATTTTTATTTATTTATTTATAAACTTTTAGGATGAAAACGAATAATGAATATTTTGGTTATGGATTATTAAAAGAAGAATATTATCAAGCTTGGGCTAATTATTTTGTAAAATTTTTGGATGAGTATTCTAAAAAAAATGTTAATTTTTGGGCTGTCACTGCTCAAAATGAACCATTAGACGGAACGATTCCAAACTTTCCATTTAATTGTATGGGTTGGACTGCTGGTAAGTATTTAATTGTGTTAATTATTTAAATAATTAAAAATATTAATTATTTTAATACTCTTGTATGTAGCTATGCAAAGAGACTGGATTAAAAATAATTTAGGACCAACTTTAGCTCAATCTCCTCATAATGCTACAAAAATTATGATTTTGGATGATCAAAGAGCTTTAATTGTTAATTGGGCTCGAACTGTAAGTTGTAGTTGTAAATTAATTGAAATTATAAATTATTATTATTCTTTGTTTCATTTTAAATTTTAATTGGTAGATTTTACGAGATCCAGAGGCAGCTAAGTATATTTCTGGAATTGGTGTTCATTGGTACATGGATTTTTATCCAGCCTCTGCATTGACTGTTGCCCATGATGAATTTCCAGATTATTTTATTTTGGGAACGGAAGCATGTACTGGATCTATTCCTGGAGAGCAGGCAGTCATTTTAGGGTCATGGGGGCGTGGTAATTTTTATTAATTATTTAAAAATAAAAATTAACTTTAGTTGATTTTGTATAATCATTAATACATTAAATGTTTTAGGAATGGAATATGCCACAGATATTATTCAAGATTTAAATCATTGGGTTACTGGATGGACTGATTGGAAGTAATTGTACATTACAATTTAATTTTTAAATTAATAATTAAACTAACTTATTAAAAATAATTCAACAGTCTTGTCCTTGACCTTACTGGTGGGCCAAATTGGGAGGGGAATACAGTAGACGCACCAATAATTGTGGACAAGGATCTTGACCTTGCCTACAAACAACCCATGTATTATGCTCTGGGTCATTTCAGTAAGTTTTCATAATTTTTTATATTAAAAAAAAAACAAAAAAATTAATTAATTGTTTATTAAATTACAGGTAAATTCATTCCGGAGAATTCTGTTCGAATTGGTTTGGCATCCGAAGACTTGGATGGACTTGAAGTTCTTGCAGTTCAAAGACCTGATGACAAGGTCGCTATTGTTATATTGAGCAGGTAAAATGGATTAAAATATTTAATTTTAATTTTTAAAACTAAATTTAATTATGATTATTTATTTATTTATTACAGGAGTTTAGATCCAAGGACATTAACAATTGAAGATCCAGATGTTGGATTCATTCAAGTTGACATTGCACCTGAATCTTTACACACAATTATTTATTAAATTGTTCATTTAATTAAATTCACCATCATCAGGATTATTAACCCTTGTCTAGTCACTTGCCAGTTATTTTTAATTAAAATAAATACAAATTAAATTGATTGCATAATTTACCTTTATTATTTTACATAATTTTTTTCCTCTACTTGTAATTAAAAATTTAATTAATAGAATTTTAAAGAAAAGTCCATAGGTCATTCCCAATAAATTCTCTATTGCATTTAACTGTAAATTTATTGACATGGGCTTTGATTAGATAAACATACAAGTCTATAACTTGAGCACACATTTAAAAATTAAATTCAAAGTACAATTATATTAATACTTGAAATTTTATCTCTTTTTTTGTTCTACACTCAAATCAGTTTAAATTAATTTTGTCAGTAGGACAATTTGTCTGGCAAGGAAATATTTAAAATAAATTATTTTTATTTTTACAAAAGAAATAAAATGCATTTTAAATCAAAATTAAAATGTAGTGGAATTTTAACCACCTTCTTGTTCATTTGGTTCTATGGGACATTGGTGACTCTGCCGATAGTTGATGGCCAGTATGAAACACCACATAGTAAGATTAAAAAATAATATTTATTTTTAAAAATATTTTAAAATTTTATTTATTTTCAGACTACTGTGGAGGAGTCTTCCGTTCCTATAATAAGTACAGTAGAAAACAAACAAAGATAAATGATAATAAAATTTAGAAAATAATCATTTAAAAAATATTTTTTTACAGTTTCATCGATTTAACATTTAATCGAGAAGTTATTGGAAATAATCAACAAAATATGGTTTGTGTCTGGACCATCATTCCCAGCGCCATGTTCTCCAGTTTTGACATTTTTGTTGAATCCGTCAGTTTAAATTCTGATGACAAATTGTCATTTACCACATTCAATGAGAATGATGGTCAAGGTGTGGCTTCTACTGCAACGTACGTATCTGTACAATATTAATTAATAATTTTAAGAAAAATGAAATTAAGTTTAGTTAAATTAATTCCAGGCAAACATCTGTGGGTCCACGTCATATGGAAGGGAATATTCTGGTTGTGATTTTAGTTAGTCCAAAACCAAGTTTATATAATCATTTTAGATTAAATTGGACTAGACCAGATGATAGTGTGAGAGTACCCCATATAAGATATGTGACGACGTATAATTCTTATGGTAAAGATTCAGTGAATCCATTGCCATATTTTGCTTGGGGTTTTCTTGGCAATTCCTTAAGCACTTTTGCCTTTCCAAGAGGAAATGATACAGAGGGATTCACTTTTCAAATGATTTTTGAAAGATTGGAGCTTGACTCTAAATTTTGTAATCAAGGACCAGGTTTTTTTTGTGACATGCTCATGATCTGTAAAATTAGCGATTCGGGAACCATTTCCAAATTTGTGACGTAAGATTTTGTCATATTTATTCATAATTGGAGTCAAAAATTAATTTATTTTATTTATTGACCTACCTGGAAAAATTTCTCATTTAATTGTGTTTGTGATTGTACAGGTATGACAAGGATACAGATGAGAATGATATTGCTCCAATTCAAAGTGAATTTGGATTATTTTTGATCATGTGGGGAGGAAATTATTTTAATGGTAGTGGGGGTGGGAGCATGCAATTAACATACTCGTCGGTGAATTTAAATGTTGAACAAATATTGTTAAAATAATTATTTTTTCAAAAAACATTAATAAATCTTTGTTCATTTCTAAAAAGTTGATGAAGCTTCAATTTAAAAAAAATCCTTTCAAGAATTTTAAATTTCTATGTGAAGATAAACTTGAAGAAAAATAAAGATTAGCTTTCTAATTAATATCAGTGATATCTCTACATTATAACTTGTGTCTATGTTATGTATTAACTATGTCATGGCTTTGAGCTCATCATTTAACTTAAATTTCTTTAAATTATCTTCACTTTCAACTTTCAAAGTTTTTTTTTGTGTAAAAAGTCACGCTTCCTCTTTTTACTCATTTTACATTTTATCAGTACAGTTTAGTAGACTAAAAGGAAATGAGCTAAACTATTAAGAATGATGATTACACATTTAAGAGCAAAAGATTAAACAAGTTTAGTTTAATTGCCTTGAAACTTCAAAGTCATTTAATTTGTAATCAAAAAAGAATTCTAAACTTACACACTTTTTGATAATTAACTTGTTGTAAATCAATACATTTTTATATTTTGTATGTACGCAAATTCAAACGACCTAAATAGATTACTAAATTTGAAATTTAACAATTTAATCATTAATTACAATCTTTCAATCAAAATTAACTAAACTGTAAAACCGTATAAAAAAAGATTACACGCATTTTATTTCTAATACTTTAAGGTTACAATAATTGTAAATAATAAATTAAAATTATATTTAATTTATAATGATAGTTTTAAATATAATTCTTCATTTAAAGATGGATTAAAAACAAATTAAATGCTCTTCAAAAAATTATCCAGGGAACAAAGACAGCCCAAAAAATGTTTGAAACGGATGCCATCTGATAGAAAAAGGCTGAAGTGAGGTCCCCCAAATTTTCTCCAGTTGCCAGTAGACTGTGTCAAGAACGTTGCTGGAGAACAAAGAAATTACTGGAAAACCATTTTCCCCACTCCGTACAAACCTCCTTTCTTCTTAATGTCAAGAAGGTTTAAATAATTTAACTGTAGGCTTTTAACAACACTAAAATCACCACATTTTACACTTTAATTATAGTCAATATTAAACAAACTAAAAATAATTGTTAAAAAGACAAATAAAAATAGAAAAAGAGACTCTACAGCTGTTCTCTTTCTACTCATCATTTTTTACACTTGGGTCATTTCCAGTCAATGACAATAGTAAGATTTATTAATGGATCCTTAAAATGTAAAAATAAACTCTTTTATTCTACATTTTTTTCCTCTTCCCTCTATAATTCGTGTAGTCAACCGTTGTACATAAATGGACAATTAAACTGTAGTTAAATTCTCCGTTAAAAAAAATCTCCCCTCAATTTAAGTTTAACGAATTGTCCAATTTGTGGTAAAAACAAGAGTATTATACATATAAAATATATTAAACTTGGGATATTTTATGGTGGGAAGGAAAACAGTTGGGACATGAACAAAAATGAGGATGGGGAACTTTTATCACTTTGCGGATAGAGAAAAGAACAAGAAACTTGCAAAATATTTTTTCAAAGATGTACACACACAAGAGAGAAAGCGTGTCCCATTGGTGCATGTTCTTTTGATTTTTTTACACACACATACAAAGAAATAACAACAAGGGTTATTGATTGATCCCCCCCCTATTTTTCTCTCTCCAAAACGACGAAAAGGAAGATGATGATGATGATGGTGGTGGTGTTCGTGATTTGCCTGTAAAAATTCTTTGTGAGTTGTAAAGGATTTTTATATTTTGATTGTGTACCTTCCCTCCATTGTCCGCTCTCTTCCGTCTTATTGTCTATTTCTTCTCCTTTTTTTTATTTTGAGGAACATTTTCACTTGAATTCCCTTTTCCAAAAAAAATGAGAAAAAAAAATTCAGAATTTTTTGGAGAAGGGGTAAGATGAATTCTACTGGAATTTTTATTGTATTAAAGCTTATTACCAACAATATTCAATGGCATGAGGGGAATAGATAGAGGAGGACACACACACGCACATTGCCGCACCAAGAAAAGAAAGAAAAAAGATTTATGATGTGTCGTCATATTTACTTAAGTGCACTGAAACCTCTTTGACTCAAGGGAACTCTCGCCACATGTTTTACACTGCTTTCTCCCTCCCTCTTTCTTTTACAGAGTTGTTGTCTTGTAGCAAAAAATATTTTTTTTTGCACAAAATAAAAAATTCTACAACTATTTTCTTGTTTCTTGTCTCATTGGGCATGTGGTCGTCTTGAATAAATTGAGACACTTTCCTGATTCCGCTTTCACCCTTACCACATTCAACATTTTTTTTACACAAAGATGAAGGCACATCCACAATCCAAGTCTTGGTGAGTGGTCTTTATTAAAATTTTATTGACTTGTTTATTTTTCTTTCCAATTTTTAAGAATTTATATTTTTTTATTTCTTCAAAAAAAACAACAAGAGAAAGTCACAAAGATTAAATGAGAAGCCATGGGATGGGATTACAGGAAAAGAGAGAGAAAGTAAAGTTTAATTTTAACAAAGATCAAAGTTTTTCATGTTTAAAATAACTTTTTTATGAGAATCTGTTGAATGTAATGTATAAATTACATAAGACATACCTACACACACACACACACATGCTCTCATTCTTTTTTATTCTTTAGTTGTTTGTCAACTTTCTTTTTATTTGTTGTGGTTGTAAAAAGAAAGGAACAAAAAAAGAAAGCTTTTTTATATCTAATCTTGTAGATTTGTGATATGAAATAATGAGATGACAAGAAAGTAAATTTTGAGGTAGAAATTCTCATATTTTATTTTCTCTCCTCCATATAAACTTTAACATGTACATACATACATGACTACTTTCTCCACAATGTACACACTTACCATGTTAATGTAGTTCCAATTAAATTCCCCGTATAAATAAAGAAAAGGGAAAGAAAGAAAGGGGAGAAAGGGGGGGGGGGTTTGGTGGGGAGATTGTGGACAAGTTTTATTAGGAACATTAGTATGGAATTAGGTCAGAGAACATAGCACAAGAGAAAATTAGAGAATGACTTAATCGGAGAGAATAAAAGGAGTAATAAAGGCGGACTGGGAGGGAGTGTATGTACAACAAGGTGGACTTCATAAATAAACATGGCGTCAAGTATCAACAAACAGAAGCCGAGAGAGAGAGAGAGGAATAACGACTTGTGGATTATGTAAATTTATCCCGATAATTTGGCTCCTTTTGAGAGAGCGGTTATGATACTTTTGCATGTCAGCTTCTTTCTCTCATGTTACAAAAACCAGAGAAAGAGAGAGAGAAAACATTAAGAGAAAGAATTTTATATATAAAATACTCATACACATATTTATAAAAAGTACATTTCTCTCACTGTATTTAATAATATTTTATACAAACTTTTTTACCATCTTATTAAAAATTATAACCCTTTTTTCTCCCTAACCTCGACTCTTGTATTCATATTTTTTAGAAAATATAAAACAAGAGTCGTAGCACGGATTCAAAAGTCAGATATTCCTTATTAAATATATATACTCTTTGTACACAATAAAAAAAACTAAGGAGAAAGCGAGAGAGAGAAAGAGAGAGTTTTAGTTGAAAGAGGAATGGAGTTGGAATTTTTTTTAAACATAGATCAGCCTCCTATGACAAGTGGCGGCTTAACGCCAACGTAGCATGCAAAAAAATTGTGGAGCGAAATTGCCCTTGGTGACATAAATTGAGTTTTCTAGACACTTTTGTTGCCATTTTTTTTTCTCTTCAAGAACCTCAACAACAGTCTCTCTCTCCATTATGATTATGACCATATTCTTTTCTCCATTTGTTTTTTTCTCTCTTTGGTTGATATTCTTTCACTCGTGTTTCTCCTCCATTTTTGTGGGGTGGCGGTTATCTCTGTGACACTCACACAGATAACAGATAACCACAAAGAATATACAGGGAGGGAGGTAAAAGCTTAAAGGGATAAAAGCCTTTTTTATATGGCAATTCAAGGAATTTGAATCCGCTCAATTTTTTTTCTCTTCCTTTCTCCATCATCAAGAGAAAATAACAAAACAGGGTTAAACTTTTTCTCCTACTTTCTCCAAACACGTTATCCTTCTTGGTTTTTGGTAAATAACATGTGTGCCTTCAATTCAATGTACATGTACACTATTGATATATATATATATGTATATGTATATATATATGAGATTTAAATGTAAAGGAAGGAGAGGGGGGAGATAAATAGCTTTATAAAATGGCGATTATTTGTCCTCAGAGCTTAGGGTTGACTTAAATAAAATTATGTTGAATTGGCAAAGAGCATTTTCTTGCCTCAACATTGAATTTATATACAAGTATCTTTACAATATGTACAATCGAGAGGCCTTTAGAGGAAGGGGAAAAGGAGTTGTGACTAAATAAATAGAATAAAGTTTAAGCCTGATTGAGTTGGAGAATGTTGAATCGAATTTGACTTTAAACTATTTTCACCCTACACATACACAGAATATTATTCTTCTTTCTTATAATTCTCTATCTTTCCTCTGTCTTCTCGACTTGAGAGAGAGTTGATTGCGTAAAAGTTGATAATGTCGGGAGAAGGGCATTAAGGAAAAGTTAAACCATGTGCTTGTTGTGGGGGGTTTTGGCAAGGACAGAGAGAGAGAGAATGATTAGGAGTACAAAAGAAGAGCCCACCGGTTTGTTACGTTTGTTAATTTTATGCAGAGAACTTGAGTGGAGTAACTAAAAAGGAGGACTCTAAAGTGAGAGAGCCAAGGACTAGAAATTTTCTCCAACCATTTCTGTATGCCTAAGCAATCAAGCTTACTAAACTAATCCTTCTACGACTTTCTCTCTCTCTCTGTGCACACAACATATATATATAAGGTGCATATTTACAAGACGGAGAAAAGAACTTGTTTCCGTCTTGCAATTTTCAAGGAGAGAAAGTCCTTCTTTTTTTTAACTTGTGTTTGAGAAAGAGAAAGTATTTCAACAACTTGCCTCATTTACATTTGACAAGATTACCCAACTAAGATTAAGATTTTAGTAAACACCTCAATAGTTCATACACGTACGTACATGTATGTATTTTTTATGTGTGTTGTGTGTTGGGTGAAAGCGTTGGTTGTTTTTTTTTGGAGAAAATTCTAAATTTTATCTGTACTTGACTCGTTTATGAAGTATAATGTCCATCGTTTCAGTGTAAAATAAAATGTTGAGTGTTCATTTTGAAACACATAGTTAAATACTCAAGGAGAGTTGAGATGTTATTTAATGTCTTTTAATTTACTCCCTCTTTTTTTCTCTCTGTCTCTTTTTTTGTTACAGGGAAAGAATGAAGATACAATGCACTTTCTTTCTCTCTTTCTCTCTCTTGTTGTTGTGAAATGATGAACGTACAGAGAGTTAGTGTAGTAGTTAGTGTTGCCATAGAATTGATGGTACAATTTAATCTTTGGCGCATCTGGGGTCTCTCTTTTCTCTCTCGACATGGAATTTTGTCTACGCTTTTCTTCCATTTCTCTCTCTCTCTCTCTTGCTTTCTCTCTACTCTGCAATATCATTTGGTTACGTTCACCAAGGGAAATATTTTATTTAACATGCAATAGACAAAATGTCTCTCATCTCATCCACGAGCCAAGTGCAAGAGAAAGAGAGAGAGAGAGAAAGGCCAAAAGCTTTATTCATCATTTGAATCTTTCACTCCATGACTATGTTTTGATGTTTGCAACCAAATTAGCACAACGACATTTTACGCTCCACTTTTCTTTACGCGTCTTTCATGTCTTTCTCCCTTTCTCTCGTATTTTCATCCTTTCTCCATCATCATGATTACCACTATAAACACAGCCGCCCCCCTCTTTCTTTGGCTATTCAATTTCAAATCTCAGCTTTATTTTCTC
Source organism: Arrhopalites spinosus (assembly GCA_034700945.1). NCBI lineage: Eukaryota > Metazoa > Arthropoda > Collembola > Symphypleona > Arrhopalitidae > Arrhopalites > Arrhopalites spinosus. Next base: position 4,031 of record JAQIVZ010000617.1, on the reverse strand, counting down.
TTCCTCTTCCTCTATATTTTATACATGTAACATTTATTATCATTGTGAAAAGAGAGAAAGTCTTATTTCACCCTTTGAGTGATTTTATGTAAGTTGAGTCACCATTTAATTTTTTTGTCATTGCAGATACTTTATTTATTATTACACTTTTATTTTTGTTGAACTTGGTTCAATATCAAAAGAAAAGTATTTAATTAAATTAATCAAATTTTACGCTTTATGTAATTTTACTAAATATTATTTTTTATTGACTTTATATAAATTTAATTAAAATTTGATCTCAAGTTCAAACAAAATTGGTGTCAATGATCTAAAAATTATTTTATGAACTGTGCAAAAAAACAACTTTTTGTTTGGTTGTGATTTCACTTTGTACAACAACAATTTAATTTGACATTTTGGGCTTTGGTCTTGACCATTTTTGTTTGTGGAGACATTCGTGGTTAAAAATTTATACTACAAAAAAAGTATTCACTTTGAAATCTAAACAAAGATATCAATGTCACAATGTCACGTAATTCTTTATAATTTCAACTGTGCTATTAAATTTTGAATTTTTTTCTGTTTGTTTCTATTTATAAAATAATTTGTAAAAAGAATGTACTTTTTTGCAATATAAAATAAACATTATTAAATAAACAAAAAACATAAAAGTACACTGTACATATTACTATAATTGTGTATTACAAATTTGATGTTGAAATTATTGAAAAAGAATGCGTATTTTGCAAATTCCATACATTGTTGTAATTGCAAATTGGAGAGGGAGAGAGGTGGATGGTGAAAGCTTGAAAGAGTATGGAAAGATTCTTGGTTGATTAAAATACAAGAAAAAAGGGCCAGTACACAATTACTGTCCAGTCCATTCCAGGGTACAATATGAGCCAAAATTCTAATTAAAAACGTGCCTCATAGGCTAAAAGAGTACGAGTGAAAGAAAGAAAGAGAGAGAGAGAAAGGAGAAAGAATGTAATGCTAAATAAAATAATGGGAAATGGCCAAACAAATTTAGTCCACACATAGACATGAACCATTTGGGGGGATCCAAATGAGGCAATGCCTAGTCGGTGCTCCGTGTATAAAATGTAATAAAAGGTTAGAGTCAGTTGGAGTAGATGGTCGAGATTTCTATGATAATCCCTAGTGATGATAGTGACTTTATGATGAGATGGGGACTCATTGAAATGCATCGGTATTGCATTTGCTCAATTCAGCATTTTCCTTATAGAGGGCATTTCCCTTTGTATATAGATATTAACATGAGACACAGAGAGGGGAACTTTTTTTTGTATGGCATTCTTCCTTCAATTTCTCTCTCTCCCTGGCACTTTGAGCTTGAGAGTAAATAAAAGCATATGCCAGAGTGTAGGACTTTTGGTGGGAGAGAGAGAGAGAAAGTATTAAAATGATAGTGGAGATAGTGACGGAGAAAAGGCGTTTACCATGGCCCACCACTTGGATCCTAATGCTCCCCTGCGTTTAAGTTATGTGCGTATATCTAAAGAGTAAGGAGGATGGTGGTGCATCCCCGGGTTTTATTTATTGTGAAGAATTTCCATACTATTTAACGCTTGAGTGGAGATCCAGTTCTCCCTCTCCCTCTTCTCTCTCTTTTCTTGCTTCATAAAAAAAGTGAAGTAAAACCTCAATAGAGAAAATCTTCTCAACATTTACTCGTATAATAACATCAATAATGGAAGCATCATGTGTTCATCTTGTACCATATTATATTATGGAAAAAAACCTCATCCCTCTCCAACTTCCCTCACCCATCCCTGCATATATACTTTTTATATATATACATTCAAAACATCTCACACATATTCCCAGTCTCCAGTATCAGTTGGAGAAAGCGAGAGAAAGAGAGAATGAATGGAAAAAGTTGTTTCCTATTCTCTTACAATTTCCCAATCTCCTCCTTTCTCTTTTTTCTATAGACTATGTACAGATACTTGTATGTGCATATGCGTTATAGCTGTGTAGAGTTGAATGCAAAAATTTTTTCAACTCTTTTCCATTTTTCTTCATCTTCGTCAATAATAATTCTCCAACCGCTCTCTCTCTCTCTTTAACTTGCCACAGAGTGGAATGAAGTGCGTTTGTGGCGAGTAAACTGAGTATTCAACAGTAGAGTTGAAAGTGAGTGGGAGACTTTCTCTTTTTTTTGTGCTTTTTCTGTCTCTTTTCTTCATTTTGCATCCACATTGGAGAAAGTGGAGATTCAGATGAGAAAAAAAGCTCATAGACTATAGGCAGTGTAAACTGAAAGAAAATTAAAAAGAGGATGGGGGTGAGGTATATATAGTCTACGTAACATGTTCAATTCTTTAAGACGACAACCAAAAAAAACCAAAAGAGAGAGGGAGAGACGTTGGGTGAGCTTAAAAAAGTGTTCTTTTTCGTCAAAGTGCCTCATTATGATTTATTGAGGTTGCCTGCATGCTAAAATAGTCGATAAAATGGTAATGGAAGACTTTTTTCTTCTTCTTAGAACGTTATAAAACACACACCAAAGTATCTCATCATTAGACTCTACCATCAAGTAACATCCTCTCTCTCTCTCTTGATATATATTTCATAGAGAAAGGCCCAAGTTTGTTCCTAAATTTATTTTCTCTCTCTTTCTCTCTCTCTCTCTCTTTCTTATTTTTAGGAACAATCTCAAGAATTCAGATTCGTTCATTTACATAGAGAGAGATACTGTAGTGAGGGATTGTAATATTTAGCGTATTTATTTTAAATTGAAGTTTACTGAGAAGGATTTATATTTTAAATATTGTGCTATAGATATATATATATAAAATAAAATTGGGGGTGGGGGGTTAGGAAAAAAATGGAGGTTTTGTAGAGTTTGAAAAATATTTTGAAGAGGACATTGTAGTAGGATGAACAGGATGGGGCTCATTTATCTTGATATAAACAACGCCCCACGGAGGGGACTTGTTGGTTCAGTCAAAGTTAAGAAGGAGAGACAGGAAGGCTAAAAAGAGAAGGGGCGTGTATGGGAAGAAACTCATCTCTACTCATTTTGTTGTGGTTTCCCAGGTCAATCATCCATGAAATGAAAAGGTTCCTCCACTATACTCTTTCCACCCCAATATTCAACTGTATCAACATCCCCATCCCACATTTAAGCCCCCCTTCCTGTCCGTGAGCTGGTGTGTGTGTAGATTTTTTGTAAAGAAATTCTCTTGTATAAGCCATTCTATTCAACAAAAAAAAATGTCTGTACTTTCTCCCCTTCCTTATTTTGACGTAATTCAAGCTGATGATTGAGAAGAAGAAAAAAACTTGTACTCTGTAAATTTACTTTGAATACAGACAATAGATTTACATCCACTTTCTCTCTCTCTTAAGAGATGAGATGCACATGGAGAGACAGTGTGAAAAGGGGGAAATGGAGGGAGTATGAAATTTAGTCCAAAGTCTAATTTTTGAAGGAGGGCACGTACATTATTATTTAACAATGTACAGCTTTTTTTGTGTGACGGATGAAATTCTTTATTCAAACAAGAGGAACCACACAATCAGACATGGTAATTATCTACTATTGGTACTCTCGGATTAACAATTTATAAAATACTTTTTTTTATCTTTCAATCCCATTTTTTATTTTCATTTTGAAAGATTTTTTTTAAATTACAATGAATAAGTTCAATGTTTTGAATAATCAATCATTTTTATGTGAATCCAAAATTTTTAAATACAAAGAATTTTTTTGTTAAAGTTTTTTACTTTAACAAAAAGTCTGATTCAAGTGTTATTTGAAGGTCAGTAAATGATACATGGGAGACCAAGGCTACTGTTGTTTTATTTTAATTGGAAGGATGAGAAATGAAAAAAGAAAGTGAAGTATGATTAAATGTCTTAATTTTTAAATAATTTACTAATTTCTAGTATCCTCGATTGGAGGAGCATGACCAATAAAAGTGTTCTCACAGCATTTTCTTTTATATCATCTCTTGTTTTTTTTTCATCATCTTCATCTTGATTCTTGAATGAGGAGTAAGAGTGCTCATTGTCATCTTGAT
>JAQIVZ010000616.1:0-56928 GCA_034700945.1 Arrhopalites spinosus | reverse complement strand
GAATCATATGGAGTTTATATGAAAATTATAAAATACATATGTAAAAAAATACCCAAGAATTTGCTTTGCTTTGCTTCAAATGGTGTCCAACATTGTTATATTTATTTATTGGCAAATCATGTTTTTTTATGATTCTCTAAAATTGTCAAAATCTAGTCCCCTCTTTAGCTATAATAATAACGAAAATAACGTTTTCATTTATTAAATTTTAATTAAATTAAAATTAAAATTATGAACTTAAATTTTCCATAGATTTTCGGGAGTGTGGAAATAGCAAAATACTTTTATTGCAGGTATTGAGCCTTTCTTTTAAATATTAAATAAAAATAATTCTTTGAATCTTTATCTTTATTTTGAAGAGAGGAGATAAATAAACTAATTTCAAGTCATTTTGATCAAGAAATGTATTTATATATATGCTTGAAAATGATGGATGAAAGTGACAAAACTCAAACATTGTATGGTTGACATGTATGAGTATTTTACAAAGGCATTTATTGTGTATGTTACATGGGTTCATAGTTAGTATGAACTAAGTTTTGTTCAAAAATGTTAAGTGTGAGATGGAATGGCTCTACAAGATAACTCCCTATACTGTACTACTATATGTACACACTATTTACGACGCTCATGTTTTCACAACGTTTGCCAAGTTGGCCATCCAGTGCCATTTCATGTATTGGAAACACAGTCACAATTTTCAATTAAGGTGACAGCAATTCATCAACTCTTTTTCTTTCCAACAAGATCATGTTTATGTATAATATGTAATAATAATATTCTTTTACGCTCTTTCAACTAATTTTTGAGCGTACATGATAAATAATAACTTTCAATTTTAATATCAATTGACAAACTCCATGATGTCATCTCCCAATCAAAAATTGTTTTCAAAATTAAAATGATTTAAAAACTGTTGATTTTAATTGAAAAATTGATTTTAGTTTTGAAAAAATATTTATTTGATGAAACAGTCTCTTGTAAAATTCGCAAACTGTTTTGACTCATTTACGCAAAAAGGATGCAAAAATAGACAAAAATAAGGTTGTGAATTTTTTGAGTGTTATTATTACAAAAAAATCCAAATATTTCAATGAATTCTCTCCTGCTGTGTTTCGACTTCATTCCCTAATTCTTAAAATGTTGAGCTGGTTCTGAGAATGAAGGGGAAAAAGTAGAACAATTGAATGTAAACTGAAATACATAAGACAAACAAACTTTTTTCCATTTAGAGTCCTCATCATTAAGCATGAAATGCTCAAGAAAATGGTGTTGTTGTATTTTTTTCTATTATTATTTTAAGGCCGGAAACATACATCAAGTTATCCCCAAAAAAAGTTTAGCGTTGTAATCAGACTGTCTGCTATGTACACAATGCTAGTGCTTATATTTTTTTTTGTAAAAGTTATAATAATATTTTAAAAGGAGAGAATGTAATAATAATAAATATTACTTCATCATCTCAATTTGGATTTCTCTTAATTGGTCTTAATGTAGCACAGCATGAGCATGGAGAGAGTAATTGTGTATGGATTCCAAACAATGAAATATAAAACTAGTGAAAACTGAAAGTAAAAGTAATGTACGTATGTGGCATACTTCCTCTCTCTCTTGTTCGTGAAAAGTAGACTAAGTTACTAATGTCATGTTCACCGAAAAAAAGACCCATAGCCCATAGGGATAATGTATTTTGGTTTGAATGAGCTGGAATCTCCAAGGTTTTTCTGTTTCTAGAGTTCAAAAACCTTTGAGGAAATATAGGGGACACCTGACACCGGGTGTTTCATCATTTTTGGGTATTTTTTAATTTTCCACACAATACTCTCATCCTTCTTACTCTCTACTTGTGCTCCACTTGGCAGCATATGGTCGAAGCAATATTATATTTATTACTCTTTTGTTCTCTGTACATCTTTTACTTATCTATTGTTTCCCCTACATCTTTCTGTACACACAATTGGGTGAACAAGTTGTGATGCATTAGGTCCAAATCTCATGTTTTTTATGCTCTGAATACTACGACCGTCTCTATGTGATGATGAGTCAATAATAGACAGTTTGAAAGATTTGACTTTTTGCAAATGATAAATGAATTCCCTTTCTTTCTCTCGCTTGCAACTCATGTATGGATCTGCTAAAGAAATTTTTTCTATTGTCATCCTCAATATTTATTATTAATGATGAATGGAGATGGTGAAACTAAAAGTGGTGTCAATATCATGGACACTAGCAAGAGTACGAAATAGTGGTACCAAAATAAAACTGTGACAAATTTTGATGATTAATATGTAACCTTTCGTATTCAGTGTTCTTAACACTTTCAATAATCGAAAATAAATCAAAATATTCAGGACAATTTAGTTATACTAGTTCAGTTTACAAGGAACAACAAAATTTTATGATTTTGAAGGATGGCGTCATAAACTATAAACTTTGTGGATAATTATATTATTCATATGGGTAATAATTTTGGTAAAATCTTTGTTTTTGTACTCTGTTTATTTTGGCAAGTCACAATATAAAGTTTATCCTCGACTGGTCCAACTGTGTCAAATTTGAAATGACATGCTACAAACTATAATACAATACATGGTATAAATAGTATATTTCACATTTAAATGATTGACATCACTGACATTATTCAAAAATATATACTTAGCGACTATGTACTGATCGTGAGTGAGTAGAAGTTCATTTTTTTTATTGAATCATTTTTTTCACACTGAAATGACCACATTTGACTTTCGAGACTTTTTCTGGTAGGTAAAACAACAAACAGCGACATTTTAATCTTTCTACAGCTAATTCTTTATGTTTATTCAATCAGTGAGGACAGATCATGTCACTACCTGCATTAAGTGCTTTTAAAGCATGTGTTCACTTTTTGTGTGTAAAAGCCACAGGTTCAGTGCCATACTTACAAATTGTGAGATTGAAATATTTTGGTTCACGTCTCTAAACTCTACACGCGTCATGTTTTGAGTAAATAAAATAAACTTTTATTCTTCCATAAAAATAAAGGAGTGCCTAACTCACAGTCCAATTTGTTTTTTCTTATTTCTTTACATTCTACTTTACCGAGAGAAACTCATGCGGCATGTAATGACTTATAAAAACGACTGAGTGTACAGTACGACTGAATGTAAAAAATCGACTTATCTTTAGACTGCATGAAAAGCTCTAGAAAAATGGGGCAGAACAAAGAAACATTTAAAAAAATACAAAGCAATCAAGATGAAACTTGTCAGATCAATGTAGTTAAGTCTATGGTATGATTTTAAAAGGGGTCATAGTTTTTGAAATTTGAAGGAATGAATAGTCAAATTGTAACAAACACGTTGGTACTAATTCCATCTATTCATGGATAAGATGAGAGTGAGTTCGTTAAACTCATGAACTTTTTACGATTTCATAAAAAAATACTGACTGGTCCGGAATGTCCCAGTTGGCACATCTTCGTCATATCGCATCGTCGTCAAAACAGAAAGTCTGTAAAAAATGAGAGGGCTCGTGGTTTTGATGACAGTCAAACAAAATTCGTCTTGAAAAACAAAAGAATTTTTACTCATGACTATACCAACTTGTTTTACAAAAGTAGTTTATACTGTCCATCAACTTTAAGAAATCTAACAAAAGTATTAACAATTACATAGATGAATTCTTTCACTCTTTCCTTTCAATTTTGTATCATCCCAGTTAAATAGCCTTTACAAGAAGAAGGGTACTACCAAATTTTGACGGTAGTTTATCTTGATCCAATAAGTGGAACTTTGGTGACAGGAGAAAACAGACATCACTATGCAGCCGCTATATGTACATAATTGTGTATATGAATGTAAAGTTGTATACCCATTCAAAATCTTTTCGTCACTTTCCTCTCCCCCTCCCTCTCTCTCATAGACCACTGAAAACACAAAGATAGAAACAAGACCTTTAAGTCTGTTATTACCTTCATGTTCCGGATGGAACGTAAGCTCATGAACTCATCTATTTCTCAAATTGACTCTTGAAACTAAAATGAATAATTACTGTGCTACTTTCTTTGTCCAAGAAAAAAAGCTATGTACTTAGACTGACTATACAGAAATATAGAAATATTTAGTGATTTTGTTTTTATTTACAACCTGTCCCTACTACACCTGTCATTTCGAGCAGTTTTTTGACATCGTTCTACCCTATATAATCTAAGCCACATTTATAATACCCTTCCAGAAACGAAGTACTTTAAAATACGTAATGCGGAAGAACAATTTTCCATAGCAGGAATAAATTGAAGACAATTTCTTGTCTCATAAGTCTCGTTAAGTAGATACATACTAAAACTTCGTACCACATTTTGTAAATTTAAAAAAGCAGTCCAGTGACTCAATTCACAAGAGTCAATTCCGTACTCTCCACCTAAATAACCTGCATCAAACGACAAATTGCGTTTGGAATTGTCCCTAGTTGGTGACGAAAGCCTATCTTGGGACGAGGCGATCTGCGAACAAGCCGATCTTGGGGCGAGCTGATCTGCGGACGAGGGAATCTTGGGAGAAGCTTATCTGCGGCTTACAGGTCAACAGATGATTCAACACAGTTTTAATTTGGTAGAAGAATGATTATTTAAAGAAAGTTACTTAGAACAAACTCTCTCTAGAAATTGCCGAGGTAGTCCGTTAGAAAGGTTGAGAACTGACCTCATAATCTAAATTGCAAGCGAGTTTTTTCTTTGTGGAATTATCCCGGTATTGATTTATTGTGGTGTTGAATAATTCTATGTTGTATTCTCCATGTTGAATTGTCCTAGAACACGCTTCATTATTTATTTTTAACTAATTTTTAACCATGTATAAGTTGTATAACTTCTGGTTGGATTGAATTCAATTGGCAAACCGTTGTATGCTGGACGCATCTATGGACACTTTATAAATTTTTTTGAGCTCTATAGATCCTTGGTGGCTAGCTCCAAGATATGAAGTTTCGTTAAATTTTTTTCTCGTCAACGAATCGTCAATTCGTCATTGTCGTCAAACTTGGACTGTCTTGGACTAATAAAAATCTTTCCCAAGAGATTGAGACGATCACAAGAACATGTAAACTGGGTCAATTTCGTGGTCCATGAAAAGTCACAAAGATAGTCTAAAACAATGGAGAACCGGAGAAGATTGGCCACTCTTCAAGTGAATCATGCAGTGGTGACACATTTAACGGTGCTTAAGGAGAGATTTCATATGGCAAAAGAATGTGTCAAGAGTCTGATGTCAGCTAAAGACTCGTACAAGAGTCTGACAAAAAAGGTAACCCAATATTTCATACAAAGTGCAATTCAAGTAATATGCATGAAATTGACCATTTTCTAAATATTTTCATTTTTAAAGAGACGGGAGTTTTGGAAAAGTTTGTTAAGCTTTTCTGGTGATGTGCGTATTTTCAACAAAAACTTGTCCGGAAGATTTCCCAGTAAAACACCAAAGAGTTGGCACAAGGCAAGAAAGGGGTTTGCTAAGGGTATTAAACTCATGGAGTCTGTGACAGAGTTGTACAAAACATATTATGCAACAACTACTCATTTTCAAACTGCCCTGGAAAGATTTGAACAAGTTTCTGAAAGATTTTGGGAGTCAGAAGATACACTTGCAAATTTCCATGATCGTTTAGGAACAATGAATCCTGACGAAATTTTAGCTGTTCAACTCCCAGATTTCTTGTGGTAAGCCTTTTACACATTTTATTCTACATATTATGATGATCTAGTTGGATTTTATATCGTCTACTACAATTTAATGACATTGACTTGAATTGAATTGAACCAACCTCAAAGCAATTTATTTTCACTCTTTCAGGATACATAACAATTTGTATCCTGATCATAAGGACCTGCTAACAGAATGGACTACATTGAATCTTACAGGGTCATTAAAAACTCTACGATCAGAATTAGCAGACCTAAAATCTATTGATTTTAGCAGCAGGTAGATGAACAATAATTTCTATTTTGTAGTTTATTATGACTCAAAATTTACGAGTTACAAAGTTTTAAAATTTATTACACGAAATGATTTTTAATAGTGATGATGAAGAGTCTGAAGAATGTTCTGACTACGACACAATAATTGAGTCACCCGAGACGAGAGAAGACGAAGATGATGTCGGTCCTGGGCCATCAAAGAGGCGAAAACTTTCCAATACAACTCAACCTTCTCTACCTACGCAAGAGGAGGATTCGAACTTAGACTCGCAACATTAATATTGAGTAATATTAACTTTAATTTAAAGAAGGAAATTGACTCATTGTCTCGAGATATTTTAATACAAGATATTGCTGACACTGGGTTGGTGCTACCATTTATTTTAAGGAATATGTAAGTGAGAGCATACTACTTTTATACGCGAATAGATATTTGTCTTTAGATCTTGTTATAGTTGAGAGCAAGTCGTTGAACAAATTAATTCAAACAATAACCCCACAAACTTTTTTGACAGGCTGTAAGTGTAACATTCATGTTATACAATGTTATTAATTAAACGACGAATAAAATATATTCATAAATAAAAAAAACTAATCATACAAGTCTCTGTATGATTGAGTTTAGTTTTGTATTTATGAACTATGACCAGAATAATCAAGTTGTCTACGTTAATTTCAAAACATTAATTTATTTTACTATTTATAATAATCTTATAAAAAACATGACAAAACTATTTGTGTGACAATTAAAAAATTGGCCAGATTTAATGTCCGTTAAAATTTATCACTGTGAGCTTATTTGGGGCATATTTAATTTAATTTCTTAGATTGAGTACAAATTATGCTTTTAATTGTGGTTAGCCAGAATTTAGATTCCATCATTTCAAATTTTAAGTCAATTAGACTAGAAAAGACTAGTGCCAAAAAATGAATAAGTAATCACTGCATGTAAATGACTGTGATGAAGCTTTTCTTTTTATGATGATTAGGATGAAGGGCATATGATAGATGCAAAATTAGTTAGTCTTAAAGTTGATTGAGCTATAAGAACCACTGGTTCATTTATTTTGGTTTGATTTACATTTCGTTTTTTATAGATTTTCTGACTTTCTAATCTGTGTCCGTATATTATGTATATAGGAGTAATTTTTTTAGCAGCTATCTGCTACTCTTTTTTTATAATAACAACGTACATTAAAGAGCGCCTTTACAAATGTAAATACAATACACATGTGTTTTTTTTTGTTGCCACTTGACACACTGGGCAATCGACGTTTTCTTTTTGTTGAAATTTCCTAAAGGCTTCAAAGACTCCAAAATGTCGAGAGATAATTTATTCGAGAGAAAATTACAAAGACAGACTTACAGAGTTAAATAAATAACAAATTATTAGCAATTACAATCTTGCTGTTTATCTATTTATTACAGTAAAGATTTTTTTTATGTACACGTCACCAGTCACCACCGAGTTTTTGTTTCCACCGTCATTTTTTTTGACAAAAATGACAGTCTTGGAAATCATTATATAATTATTTATAGTTAGATTATCCTAAAATATCACTAATCTAATGCATGAATGAATTAATCTATTTAATATAATCTTAAATTATAATTATTGTTATTAAATTCTATCCTCTGTAACCCTTAAATTATTGTTTATTCCAGTACGCATTCCATTGGTATGCGACGAATCTTTCTTTTCTTTTCTTCCTTTGTTTTCCTAACTGTACAAGTTTTTATATAATGCTTAAATATAATAACTCTAATGAGAATATGTAGGTTTACATTGAAATTCACAAAGTCAGTTAAATACATAATTAATTATAATAAGAGCTATATTATAGTAAAATGCATACCCTTAATTTTCACAAGATAATCTGCACAAGTCATTTGCTTATTTATACATTATGTTACATAATTTATGTACATATTGGTATGGTTTATGATCCTTATTTAATTCCATTCATACAAAATTCGCAATCCAAGTATTTTAATTTTATATAAAGTCATCTGGGTAAAATCAAGATGAAGCATACTGGCACTACTTATAAGAATAATTAACGACAGAAAATAAATTACTTGATAAATAAATACACAAGAAAAAAAATTATATTTACATGAGAAAGTTGGTACATAGGAAACAAAAAAAAGTACTAAACAAATAAATGGTGAACAAGAGACGGAATGAATGTACCTCTATTAACGTAAGTATAATATTTTTATATAGGTACATATTAGAGACGAATAGTTTATAATAAAAACAAAGAGAAATTAAATATTGAAGATCAGGTCCGATTAGTATTATATTAAAGGTAAAAATAATATTATTTGGAATATCATTATGTTGATCTATGTAAAAAGATTTACATTTTTTGATGATGAAATTACAGAGTAGTTGTGTGGTTTACATGAATATATACTTACACAATAGTTAAAGAACTTTGGGTTAAAATTTGCAGTTAAAATGTACAGTTGTAGAAGAAATCTACGTGAAAAAAGTCTACCATACCATACATACATAATTAATCATTATAAAGGCACATTTGACAGAACATTTTAAAAATCGGATTCTCGTTGTACTTTTTATACATTACCTACAAGTTGTAAGTAGATGTATATATTATAGTATTTTTAATATGTCACAATTTTGAATTTTGTCAAGAGAGGGAGAGAATAAATCGGGCGTATATATTATTATTTAATGTTATATTATACTGTAACATCACAGTATATAATGTAATATTTTTTATTACCAATTTTTTGCATCATGATTGATTTTGTATTAAACTGGTTGGTCTATATAGAGTTGAGACATGCAATTATTTTATCATTGACGATATCCAGCCGTTTATCTCTATACATGGTAATATAATATATTGGGCCCTTAGTACAAGTTAGTCCTTTCCTTAGATAGTTCTTTCCTTTTACTGACCTATAAATCTTCCTCTGGTTATTTTTACTTGATTTTAATTACACACTATCAATAAATGTTCAATTAATACATTGTACTCACTTAATTTACTAGACATTGATGACACAATTAAAAGAGCACTACTCAACTAAATTTATAATTAGTGATCAATTTTATTATTTTTTTTGGAGATAACTAAGCAATGCATTATATGCGTTGTTTACGAGTGCAAAGGCCATATTCTAAGGTAAACAGTGTTTTTTTGGTGTGATAATTAGCTTTTTTTGGTGCTCATTTTTTAAGACATGTTTTTTAAAAGTAAAAGCATTAAAGTGTGCGGCACATTTCAGACATGACAATGTTTAAAGACAACAAATTGCCCTAAGTATTAATGAGGTCATAATCACAATTTAATTAATATTAGGTAACACATGTAAGTTACATACATAGAAACTATTGTTCACACACAATAGTTACAGATTTTTTCATTTCTTGGCACTAAATTATTTACTCGCGCAGCAAGGTGACTATATAGGTGAATATACATTTTTTTTTATTTTGACCAACGATTAAAATTTAAAACATTTCATAAATATTCTGGTACAATAGACTCTTTTTTATATAATATTTTTTATGTGAATTGATATTTATTCTTTTTGGATTCTCGACAAGCCAGAGTATAAAATTTCTTTGCTATAAATACAATTGCATTAACAATGTTTTTGTTTTTAGTATAACAAGTTTTTTTCATGTACTTCTTTATCATTCTTTGATGTACCATTTTTATTTGACTAGCAAATTGTGATTGACATAATATCCAAATATATTGTAATTCACATATTATATAATTTTTATTTTCTTTCAAAATTACCTAAAAACAACGATGCCTGCTCAAAGTTGCTAATACTTTAACATGTGTTTAATGTGATTAACAAATAAGGATTATATATTTATAGCAATTTCTTATAATTATAGTTGTATATTTATTCGTATTTTTATGGAAACAAATTGAAAACCATTTTCTTTTAAATATATTAGTTATATCAGTATCACATTTTATGACTAAAATTCGTGTTATAGGTGTAACAATTTGTCTAAATTGTTCTTAATGTTTCCTTTCCATTTTCCACTTAAAATACTTACAGAACACAAAAGCTTTTATCGCTCCTCACAGAGAATTCATTTGAATTTCTTGACTTTCTCCTGACATTTTAAATAAACTTTTTATTACACTTCTTTCTCCATTATTGTATATATTTTTATGTATGTCTCTATATACTGAGGGATTGTTTAACAAATTGTTGAATTTAACAGGATTTCCTCTAATTATAATTATTATTATCATTTTTTTACATATAATCTTTTCAGAATTATATCTGTACGAGTGAGTACTTTTTATAGATAAATGTAGAATTTGACATGCATTAGACGGGGGGAGACCTTTCCGTATTTATCTTTGCAACGATCAACTGGACAATTAGCCCAATTACAGGTAACAGTTACCATTAACAATGCTTTTTTATGTATATGTGTGTACATGTAATAATTGTAATTATTGGTTTACATGTGCTAAGTAACACTACACAAGCCAACAAACTTATATAATAATCTCGGAGTGGTTCATTTAACCCTTAGCCCTTCATTCCAGTTGCAACAAATATTTAATATTATTTTAAAATCTATCATAAATTTTAATTTAATAATAAATATCTCATAGTCTAGTTTGTTATCATTTCTTTTACGACAAAAAATAAATTTGACTCGAGAGAAAGTTGATGGGATGTCAGATACACAATTTTTCCATGATTTTGTACCATTCCAATTTTTTTTTGAAGCACCTCCAAAAATTCATTCACATTTCACTAATATTAAATAATTAGTAAACTTATCACTCACTTTTCAAATCAAGTCCAGCTATAGTTTTCATTAAATATTTGCATATATAATACGTACAACGTATGAATTCAAAGTTATAGGATAAATTTTGTATTATTTTACATCATTATTTAATTTGAAGTATAATTTACAAAAGCCACAGCTTTTTAAACAGTTAAAAGTTATTTAAGTATACATAATGATTTTTTTATTTGTTTCACACAGCACCAACGTCGTTCCGTTAACCCTGCCTCTTTCGATTTGGAGAGGATTTTAAGAAATGTATTTTTTTAATTATAATTAATCAAAGATAATAATATGTTGATTGATATGAATAATCTATAATTGACAAAAGAGAGTAAAATTGTGTGACGTCTCAACTTGTATATGTATACACAAGAAGGTAATAATTAATTGACTTAAATATTTAATATAAGACTGTACAACTATTACCTATATAACATTAGGGTTAAAAGTTTTTTTTTTTCGTACAAGTTAATTCTTAAGATATTTTGAAATAATCAAGTGATAAACTCTTCTCCTGGAAGTTGTAGTAATGTAATATTAATATTATATCTTTGTTTTCCATTTTTCTTCTTTTTTTGACAAAATTAAAATTATTACATTTTTTTAAAACCACTGGCTTTTGTTCCCAAATAATTGTTTTAAAGCCACCAGGACCAGCATACGCACTGTATTTATTATTATTTGTTTTATTTTTTTTTTTTACAAAAAAAGGACTAGTTTTTTTTGAAATAACCCCAAAATGACAATGTAAACTGTCCATGTTGTTGAAGTATAATGGTAATTTAATTTTTCCCATGTGTCAGTTATTGTGATGAAGTAAAAAGTGAAGGTCAGCAAGAGGAAGTGGCTATTTTCTTAAACGCTTGATGCGTCACAAAGAAATAGATGAGAAAAATTGCGTAGGCGATTGGAAAAACTATTCGAGAGACTACATCGATGGTCTTTGCTACCCGGATGGGATTCTCAATTATTCTTCTCCGCCACTGTAAAAATTTTAAAAGAAAAAAAATTCATACATATCAAAATTATCATCCTTTTCTCATTCCATTGCTTTTGTACAAAAAAAACCCATCAACTTTATATTCTTCCATACTTGCACATCTCTACTATTTTATTTAAATTATTTTCTTCATCTTCTTTTCATTATCATCTTTCCTGTACACACAATTGACAAATATGAACACTTACAAGTTTCATATTTCTCTTTTCAAAAATAAATTACAGATTACCCGGTAAAAAATTATCAAAAAAAGTTGAACGGGCATGAGTCAATCAAAAAGCTAAAAAAAAAGTTGTAGATGTCGAGCAAAATATTTTTTGATGAATGTGCAAGAATGGCTTTAAAAAATCGTGGAATTTGAAAAAAATAATTACTGTTGTATATACTTTGAAGGTACTTGTACATTAATTAATTGTTCAACTACCGAGCATTCAAGACACTATTAGAGTCTATCAGTCCGTGTAGTGATCAAATTTACAAAATAATATATTTTTTTTTGATAAAAAATTTGTACAAAAAAATTAATTAAATTGTGGTGATTATTTTAATTAAGTTGTTTTTTTTGCCGTGTGTTCACGCGTCATTACCGTAGGACTATTGCAGCCACTATTTGCGGGATGAGTGGTGGGGGAAGTGCTGCATCTTGTGCAAACAATTGTAGCAACAATTTCTGTTGGATGGTTATTGGTTGGAGAAACTGGCGACTGGTTACCTTCACTTAATTTATTTGTCTAAGAATTTTTGAAATAATTTAATTAATATTTATATTGTACTTTTTTTTGTATATTGTCATCATATCATTCTCTGCAAAACTAAATTGCATACAAGTGCAGCTATCATATATTTTTTTGCATTATTTTATCAATTCTCAAAAAGCTTTATCATTTCCAGCCTTGAAGTATATACAAATGTAAATTATATCATAAAATAAATTTCTCTATCGAATTGACGTACCTCGCAAACCTAGAAAATGAAAAATAAATGATTTTGATATTAATTTATCAAGTAAGAATTCCATAAAAAACAAGGAAATTGAAATAAATTAATGAATACCTGAGCGGATGAGAGTGGGGTGTCCCTTTCATGAGCTCTTCTGGGTCTTTTCCGTCCAATGTAATTCACAAAGACAAATTCTAAAAGGGAAGCGTAAATGAAGAACATTGAGAAACCATCCCAAATGTTCATGGCCGTCAAGTCCGAGACGACGGGCAATGTCGCTCGAAAACCATTACTACAAAATATTTTGATACAAAATTTATTATTAACTATCCCTTTTCATAACAAATATAAAATGTCTTTTAAAATGGAGGCTGACCTGGTAGTGAAAAAATTCAACATGGTAGTGACACCAAGCATGACACGAGCAGGAACGGCATTCCACTCCAACCAAAATGTGATAAATGATGAAGTGACTAAGATTATGTCTGGGATGAAGACGGTTGTAAAGTAAAAATTTCGATCCCGACTGAAGATCATTTTCACTTCAAGACAACTGTAATTTCCTACAAACAATCAAATCAATTTATTTATAGCGACTCTTTAAAAACTTTATCCCGTTTTATTAAGTTTAAATTAAAATTTGATAAAAAATAATTAAATTAATGTTCTAATGACCAGAATAATATTTTAATACAAAATTAAAAAGTTTTTGATTAGTTAGAGTGAAAATGTGGCTCTCACCTCTCCAGTGTGCAGAATTGCAAAGGCCAGTATTGTTGGCTTCCAAGTAAGCGTTGAGAGTCGTCAAATTATCAGACTTTCTCAAGACACCCGTCTCTGTTTGCCATCTAAATTCGAGGGTATCTTGCTCATACGAGACTATAAAATTTAAAGACAAATTTTTATGTTTAACATTAACATTAAATATATGACCAAATAATATTCCCATCATTTTTTTATTATCTTATTTCCTCCCTTCCATTCCCTCAAACCAAATTTCATATTTTACATTGAAATTTCATTTATGATGGAAGAGAAATTTTTATATCAAAATAAATTGAGTCTTGTCTCAAACTTAATGACACTCACTGCTTTCAATTGCGAATTTACACGCAGGATCATCAAAAGGAAAAATGGGTAAATTTCCTTGGCAGGACAGAATTAGATGACGCCTAAACAAAAATTTCATCACAAAAAAAGAAAGAGAAACATTACACTCATTTATTTTACCATGGATCAGTATTCTTTCATAAAATCATTTTTTTATCCAATAATTTAAGGTTAAAATATGGGACAAACAAAAAGGAGGGCAAATCCCAGACTCTCTTTAGTTAACTATAAAATTGATTAAAAATCAATTCCTGTTTTTAATACTCATACCAAATCTTACCCTTTCAAAAAATTATTTCATCCGACATAATAAATTTAAATATAATTTAAAATTCAAATTACTTTTTATGACATTTTTCCTTCATGTAAATGATGGACAACTTTCCTGTCTACGCAGGAACATTTCAACATTTTTGTTGGCAGACGAAAACTGTAAAAATATTCCTTTTTTTCAGAAAAAAAGGAATATAGGAAGACAGAATGAGAGCGGAGCTACGGTTAGTGATCTCAATGGTGTCTCTATCATCTATCAAATGACTTGGCCCATGTATTCAAAAGTGTACACTTTCACCAACTTTCTCTCCCTTCACAGAACAAGGAATAGATAAACAAAGCGGTGGCATCAAAATACACATAAAATTTAACCAAACAACAAGGATGGAGGGAACGAGAGAGAGAGAGAGACGGAAACCATTTTAGAATAAAGTGAATCGATCTTAGAAATCAAAAATTGAAGGCAGACAGACCAATATTTTTACTCTCTTTATCTCTCTCTTTGTCTCGTCGACTGTCGCCAGAAACTTAACGACCCGCAACGAAATGGCTGAAATAGTCTACACAGAGAGAGAAAGTAACTTGCAAATGTTTCTATTTTCGACCAAACTGTACGTTGACAGTGTTACAGTTACAAGAAGAAGCGATGGTTGACAATTCAAGTCACATGCATAAATTACAATGATGGCTTCACACGTGAACCTTAGTAGAAACAAAAAACATTACTCATGGAATGTCTATTGTCTTTCCCCTCAATCCTTTCTCCATTTCAACTCCCTCACATGCACATTGTTCCCTCATGACTTGTCTCTCTTCTTTCCAACTACAAAATAGACTCTCAAAGATTTAAAAGGGTAAACAAATCCACATTTTTTTTTGTTCAATCTTCCTCCCTTTTCTCCATTCATCATCTCCTCTTTTTTTCAGACAAAGAAAGTTAGTCCTTGATCACTTCATTGAAATTGTTTGAAAATACCAAAAATAAACTTTGACCATCCATCAAGTCTCCACGTCTCCTTTTATTTACTTTGTGTACCATTTATTGTAAAAAAAGTATAGAAATCCATGTAAACATTTGTAGTAAAAACTCTTAAAATTTGTCACTCTCAAGAAGAAAGAAACAACTGTCATGGCGTCAAACATTTGAAAATAAATTTATAAAGTGAGTCATGATTCTTTTTACAATTCTTTTGAACTTGACCATTACAGACGTCAGCAAGAACATAAAATCCATACTTAAAAAAAACATTTGAGTACCAAGAAAACCCCGAGAAAGTATAATCTATAATAATTTTATGCACACAAAAAAATTGAAGTCCCATTTTCTTCAAGATTCAAAATCCAAGTCAATAAATCGTCCCCCTCTAACATGTCCGGAGAAAGGTGAAAGAGAGAAGGAGGTGGGGGGGGGGAGGAGGGCTGTCAAATATTTAGCCCTTTAAATTACATTGAAATTCATGACGTCAAATCCTTTTTGTGGTGAAGGTTTTAGTTGGGAGCAAGGCTGTGAAAATCCCGCATTGTGTACATGCACACAAGACTCTCGTGAAAATATAAAGAAAATCACCTTCCATTTAGAGATTAGAGTCAAAACATATTTTAATAAAATAACTTGTCAACTTCAATCGTCCCTTTTACGACTCCTAGAGGCCACAACAAAAGAGAAACAAGTTTGAGAAGGAAAGTGGGGGAAGATGGGGGGATTATTATTTTATTGTATGCTTTTTTATATGTAATAACCAACGTCATTGAGCAGGTGTTCTCCTTTTTCTCCTTGCACTCTTTTTTTCCTAACTCTGGAGTTTATCTGAACGAAGCCCAAGTTGGCAATGTTTTCTCCCTCTCTTGTGTATGGCACACCTCTTGAGCAAATATTTTGACCTACCTATTATTAGTAACACACAGTCACTAGGCTGGCAATTTAGGTTAGACAAATATGTACATGTTGGTATTGCATGTGGAGAGAGACTAACCTAAACCTTCCCTCGTCTTCAAACAACTTTTCTACATCAATCTTACACTCATTCACTCGGGAATTAAAAGTTGATACTCTCCATCGGCCCCCTCTCCAACTCCAGCCTTTATACCTAAAGCTTTAGACTTCAAAAAAAGAAGAGGAAAGGGAAATAATGAACCAGAAAATTATTTTGGACAGGCAAATTACTACCAAAAAAATATTTTTTTAACGTGTTGTCGATTCTATCATGTAAACTATTTTAAATTAATTGAACAAATTAACAATAGCTTCACTGAATCCCCTTTTCCCTTTAGAGAAAATGTCGGGAACAGAAGTCAAACAATTTGCCTTGAGGCTAAAAACGAAAATAGAGTTTTTTTCTCATGTCTAGCCCCAACTCTCAAAAAAATAATTTTGTGAGGACATGAGAAAAAAAAATTTTGTGTGTGTCACAGCCACAGGCTTATAGTTGCTCCGTTTTCAAATTTTTTTTTCTTTAAAAAAAATTCCATGCAAGAAATATAATCCTCATGGTCATGATTTTGATTGGATGGAAACGAGCAAAAAAAAAATTACATGGAAAGTAAGAGAAGGGAATCGAATTTTGTCAAAAATTCAAGTCAAGTCTGCGTGACGCATGGATTTGTGATTTGTAAATTGCATGTTATTCCCTCTCTCTCTCTCCCTCAACTTCAAAGCTAAAATGTTCAATCCAATTTCACTTTCTTTACAAAATTCCATTTTTTACTTGAATAAATGTCCCTTTCCCCTCATAATGCTAACCTCCCGGACTGTTCACATTTCGACTGTAAAAAAACTTGTCAATTGTCGATTGTACCATATAAAATAATTTTTATGAAAAAAAAGTGTGTAAAACTTTCTCCTATTTTCCCTAAAGAGAGAGAGAAAGAGGAAAGTAAGAAGAGTTGTAATTGAAATTCAAATTATGAGTTCAAAAGGAGGAACTGTAGAGAGAATGGTAATGAGAGGAGACCATTTAAAAAATAGATGCAACTCAATTGTTGGTACAGAAAACTCATCCTCCTCTTTGTCCTCCACCAAAAGTAAAAGTAGACATAGAAAAAAAGAGAAAGAGAGATAAAAAGAAAGACGCTACCAATGGATTACTACTGCATCATTAAAGTCATGTCCACATGTCAAGAGAGAGAAAGAGGGGACAGTTCTTTTTTTGGGAAGAGGATTTCCTCATGTATTTTCAAAGGACATTGCTTTCTTCAAAGTGTGAGAAGATTGTGAGCCAAAAACTACCCAGACTGTGCACAGAGAGAGAGAAAGAGATGTATAGAGATGGAGAAAAGGAGAATGAGAGAGGGAATCTTTAATTTTACACGTTCCACATTACAATTCTATGGCGGTTTGCTTCTGCTGCTATTTTTCCTAGCCTATTTTCTCTCTCCCATCTCCTTGAAACTACCAGCCCACTTAACTAATATACAAAGAGAATGAGGAAACCAAGCCAAATTGACCAAATTAGTCTCCCCCCGGATTACATTACAGTTTACAATCTCACAGATATGGAGAGTCTGCTCGCCACATGGGAATTATTTTCAACTCTCTCCAAAGCATGAGAGAGAGAGAGCTTCATCCAACCCAAGAGGAAAATGGTCCACACAAGGTAAAACTTTAGTATAAAATTTTAGTCAAAAGGTATCCCAAAGAGAGAGTCAAGTCTTACAATTTTCTATTTTTCAAAAATCCTCATTTGAGTATAAAACGAGGGATGAGTATAGAGTACTCGTACAAGAGGGATAAAATATGAGTTGAGGATCTTCCTCTTAAAATTGTGTCTGTTGTTTTTGAGTGTACAACTAATTACAGAGATTTCTCTCCTCCTTTTTTGATTTACAAGGGACAATAAAAACTACCATTTTGAGTACCCCCTTGCACAACCAGAGCCATTTATGATGACTCTACTCTCCCAGGGCTACTTCCTTTCTCTTACATTTCATGATTTAAAACTTGTTTTTTCTCCCATGAAACCATTCCCAGTCCAATTCAATGGAATTTTGAGACTCTTGTGTAACAAATTTTAGACTATTAATTGTAATCAGTGCACAACACAAAATAAATCTTTGTCTCTCTTTCCCTCTCATAAATTTTACAATCCTCCCCTCTTCCTCTCAAAAATTTAACCTTTAATCTTAATCTATGGGCTCAACTCGACCCTCATTAATTCAACAAAACTAGACGAGCCTTAATTTTCATCTTGTTCTCTTTAATGTTAAGTCTGACGAGTCATAATTATTATATTATTATCTTAAATTTATTCTCTCTCTCTCTCTTACCTTTGTACAATTCTATTCTATTTTAGTTTTTTCTACTGTAAAATAATCCACAGGAAAACTCCGAAAATTGGCAAGAGATTATCATTGTAAATGTATGCTGATACTCCATGTAAATTTTACATGAAAAAAATGACAATTTATCATAATAAATTGTGTAGACTTTGCATCTAAAATTTATGTTATTTTTAACTAAATAATAAATTGAGTCTTGGGACAGAGTTGGGATATTTTTTACTTTTTCAAAAACCAAAAATATTTATGGATAACAAGTCCATGGGGACTAAATCAAGGGAAAGTTGAAATGCCAAAATACCTTTGAGTAAATGAGACCGTTCCATTGGGGAAAATCCTGAGCGATAGACTGCCTATAAAAACAAATAAAAAAAATACTCATTCATTTCACATAAATTAATTGATAAATTACATTTTCCTTGATTGCACAAAATATTGAAATGATTGAAAAGGAGGAGGAGGGGAAGGGGATTTAGTATGGGAGGAGAGATTCGTTACCCGGGTCGAGGTTGGAGCGGAAGTCACCATGCTTGACAAAGTAGACATCAGGAACCCAGACACGATCTCGATGGTGGAGAGCATCCAGGTATTCCCTTCTTCGAGGATTTGCTCTGCCCGGAAAGGCAATGTGAATGTCGGGACTGAAGACGGGCAGTGTGTCTGAAGAATTTGAGACCCAAGCATGCTTTAATCTTGAGTCGTGCCACACGAGATTCAACAAAAACTCAACCTCATATTTCTGTAAAGAAAAAAAGGAGAAGATAAAATAAGAATGATGACATTATTAGTATTAAACCATCAAGGAATTCATGCCCATGCATGTACATAACTCTTTATAATAACTTTTACGCATAACTTAGTCCATTCTCTTTTAAAATAAAAAAAACTCTCTAGGCAATTACGTTACCTTGTTCTTTAGTCAAACATGGAGAAAAGTCAATATAATCTATCAAAACATCTTCTCCTTCCTCCCCATGATTTTTTTTACTCTTTATTACATCCTTCCGCCATATATATTCATCTGTACTCTCTGTCTCTTTGTGTGTAGGCTCAAAATTCATGTCCCCCCTCCCTCCTCCCTCCCTCTAATGTACTAGGTACTCAATTCATTATAAATTTTATACACGTTTGAGCTTGTGTCGTCGTGCGACTGGAATTGAAAACTTTGTGTGTCTTCATTTCCATCCCGAGATCCCTGGAAAGGAAGCCAAGACAGAGGGGGGACCTTAAGGGATGAAGAATGTGCCCATGTAATAAACCCCCTTTGATCACATTCCTTTACGTGACTTGGCTTCCCCACTCAGTCACCAACATTACCATTACCAACACCATTAAATTATCAAGTCCTTCCCTCCTCCATCATGCAATATTTATTCCCTTAAAATTTTCTTCTTTTACTTTCCACCCACATCTTCCCTACATTTAAATATCTTTCCATGTACAATCTGTCCAGTCCCTTGAATTTTTATTGTAGTCACTGAGCAAAGTTTTGGGAATTGATCTTGCCTCATAAAAAAAAGTTTTTTTAGTTTGGTCCTCACGCTCTCCTGCTCCATGTCCAACGTCCAACAATTTTATATTTCTTTGTACAAGAGTTTGTCAAGTTTATCAAATTTAAAAAAAAGTGTGTACCTAACAGAGACTGGGATTGTTTGAAGGAGGATAGAAAATATTGGGAGCTTGACATGGGAGATGACATACTGGAAAAAATGGCCAAAAAATTGGAAAGTCAAAGGAGCTGAAAGCTTTAGTTTTTGAGGAGGAAAAATAATATAGAAATTCACTAGACTCAACCCACTTTTTTTTATAAATAAGATACATGAATAATCTCAAGTAGTACCCTACCCTCCATAAGCCCATGAGCTCAGGTGAAGCAAGAAACATGGATCTCGACACAAAATACAAAATCCCTCCAACTTTTATCTTGAAAACAGTTCAAGTGTAAAATTTCTTCTTTCTCTCTCTTTTTTTCCCTTGTAACATCAGAGATCATTCAGTTAAAGGTAGTACAAAATATTTTGTATGACTGTACAAAAATATTCTCATGTTTTTTTTCTTTTCTTCCCAATCTCACTTTTCTTTACAGAACCACTTTTAATATATATTTCCCTCTCTTTTCTTCACATAAAAAAAATGATTAAAATAGATTTTTTTTCCATTTGCATTTTATATCAAAAATATTATTTATGACAAAAAATCTTTGTCACAAAAACGCGACAAGAAAGAGGGGAGTGTACAGTTGAGTTGACTATTTCTATTATTCAAATTACAAAAAACTGGGGGGATTTAATGAATTGGACTAGAAATATTTATTTTTGTGTTTGTACAACAAATAATTCATGTTTCATGTCCATTCACCAAAAAAAAGAAGAGAGAAGAAAAAACATTTTCGGGTTCATGAATCATTTGTTTGCCATGTATTTTTTTGCACGGTTCCAAGAGTTTAGAATTTTTTTGTTGTGGTTCAAATCCCTAGATTCAGACCGAGAGAGAGAGAATTTGTAAAAAAAGATGGAGAATGATTTGAATAGAGGTGCATAGATTATTATGATTTGAGGAATGACAAGAGGGACTAGACGTACAATGGGAGGAGGAGAGAGAAAGTAAGTAAAAAATCTATTAAAAAAACGACAAATGAAAGTGGAATCGTCTCACAATGGAGACTCCTTTTTTATCTCGACTCTAGTCTCCAGTGTACACATGCAATTGGATGAGCCCAACATTCCTCTACAGTCACCATCCATAAATGTAGTACAAAGTAGACTACAAAGAGCAAGGAGAGAGAGAAGAAAGGATTTTTGACAATGGAGAAAGTTTATTTTCACCTTTTTCTCATGAACAGGGTAATTTCTCTCTCTCTCTCCCTCTCTCTAGACCAACATTATGACAACCACCTCATTCTTTCATGTACAGCGTGTCCTCTATATTTATACACGAGTTTTCTATACTTGACCTCTTGTGGAAAGGTCACCAAATTTACACCATTTTAAAGTCAAAAATAGTTTGTTAAATCGTCAAGATGAGAAATGTTCATATTTCATTGTAAGAGTTGTCCATCAGAGTCATTGAAGGGTCAAAAAATTGATTTGCATACTTTCCTCAAACTGTAAGGTCAACTAGAGTAGTGTGAATTTTGGGGAAAACTCCATGAACGTCACCCTGTACGGTAGACATGATTTTAAAGGAAGGCGTAGACAGGTTAAGCCTTCCATTCATGCCAGACTCTAGTGTCAGCATTATTCAGGCCATCAATGAACTTTACAAAAAAATTTTAGTCTCTCTGGTGTATTCTCACCAACGACAATGTTAGGCGGCACACTTGGACTATCCTGCCAAAGGTATAAATGACCATGATAAATGACAAATACCATTCCTGCCATCCCCCTTTTCCCTCAAGCATGGGCAAGCCCAAAGTCTATACATTCTCAATAAAAAGACTAAACCACAAATATTTTATTTCTATACAAAACTTTTTTTTCAGGTTGAATAAATAGCCTCAAAAAATCATTCACCTCTTTTTTTCTCCTTGCTTATAAAAATAGTAGTCAAAATACAAAATTTAATTGTCCTCAACTCCCAAACAATTTTAATGAAGAGGTACACAAAAAAATTAAAATTAGAGTGAAGCCCCATACAGTTCTCATGCTAACAAGTTGACTGGGTAGAAAAAAAAGAAGATTGGTTGATTATTGAAAAATTCTATGAGCCACAATGCTTTCATCCATTGTACAGAGTTGAAAAAAGGGAGAAGGGGGAGACACACAATGGAAATAACATGGACTACGAAGAGGCTAAGGAGTCCCCTCTAAGCCTCTTGTAGGTTCCACATTAATATTCCATGCCATTGAGTCAATTCCATTCAATCGCTGAATTTCCCATTTCAAATCAATTGACAATGTAAAGTTGAATAGAAAGAGGGGCAAGGGGGAATCGGGGGGAAATCCCTAAACATTTTTTTGTATAATAAACTTCAAGTATTTTCAAAGAGTGAAGCCTTTCTCCTTTACAAAAAAAACCTGTACCTCCATGTTCACTTGGCACATTCTCATGTCCTATCAAAAGCTAATATAATAAATACCATGCAAATTCCTCCTTTGACTTTCTCCAATTGATGCAAACAAAAAAACGTTGGCCATTTCAAGTTTGGCAATGATTTTTAAAAGAATAAGATGAACATATTTTTTCAAGAAACAAACTGAGGTGAGAGAGAGAATTCTTTTGGGAAACAGAACGGGTGGATGACAGGGAGGAGGAGGGCATCGATTTCTGTTGCCTGGATGAATGTGGTGGTGGTGTATAGGTGGATAATGTACTGATTTGTGACCAATCTTTTCTCTCTACATGGACAACATTTTCTGTCCATGAGCCAAATAGAGACGTTGGGATGAGGAGAGAGTCTTGGGGGTATTTTATGAGGATTCCCATGGACAACCAATTCTAATTGTAAGACACTCTCCCATTCTCATACCAGGAATGAGGCTCAAATGAGAAAAAGTAATTTATTGTTGGTGTGGAAACTAGAGAGAGCGAGCGAGAGGGGAAAAAACCTCAGCTAAGCATGAAAGTCCATGCTTAGAGACACGAGGATGATGATGACGTGAGAAGAAAAGAGTCAATGAAAGACATTCACACTTTCCCTTCTGATTAGTCTTCATGACTTTATTTCCACAAACTGCACCGTCAGAAATGAGAATCCTCCTAGTCGTCCTATAACAAGTTTTTTTTATCCTTTCTTTTTTTCTTGGAATTAAATTTTGTCTTAATTAAATTTTCAATGACAAATTGAAACCGATTGAGAGACAGAGAGACTTGGCTAATTCCCTATTTTTTTGTCCCAATTCAAGTCACATGGATAACATTAGAAAAGAACATTTTTATGTAATTCGAGTCAAGTTCCCTACAAAAGAATAAAACTAGATAAAGGTAAAAAAGGAAAAGTAGAAGTGAAAGTTGTTGCGTGAGTTGGAGCAATGATAATAAGATCAATGTTAAAAAATAAACGTTACAAAATCCATAAGATCGTCGACTCGACTCTAAACTACAATAAATTTATTTTGTAATTGGGAATACTTGACAATTAATTTAAATTCTCCTTTTATCCATTTCATCCCAAAAATATATTTTACAAAATGTGGACATTTAAAATTATCAATTAATAAAATGAAGACAAAATTCTAATTAATTCTTAGTCATGCACCAAATAAAACTTTTAGCCAATTTTCTATAGTTTTATCTTAATAAATACATGAAAATATTAAAACATGAAAATTGAGACTCACCAAAGAAGATTCATCAGGGGAAGCCAGTGTTAAGAGTAAAACACTCACATTTATAGTCAATTCATCTGAATAAAATAAAAAATGATCATTAATGTTAATTCTTCAACAAGAAAAAAAAGAATGACTCGAGTGAGTCTAAAGTCTCCAGAGAAATTTCCAATTTTTGTCAGGAGACTCACTCTCTCAAACTGGAGAGAAAAAAGGGGAGGAGCTCCAATGAAATTAAATGAACGCTCCACTTGAAAATATTTCATTAAACAACTTGCTCTCATAAAAGCCACTAAAAAAGGGAAAGCAACAGTCGAAAAATTGGGGAATTACTTGTGCGTACAAGAGAGAGAGAGAGAGACAAGTTAATTGAAAAATATACAAAATAGATGAAACAATTTGAATACTTAAGAACCCCAAGAGAGAGAAGAAAATGAGTTGGAGAACATTTTATTTGAGAGAGAAAAAGACATGAAAATTTCAACTTACGTGGACTAGGTGGTAACAACCTCGTGTCATATCGTTTCTTACTCAGCAACAGATCTAAAGCAGCCTTCTCACTCAAGTCCAGACTGATACTGAAAAGTAATACATGGGATATGAACAATACATAATAATTAACTGTCAAGCATCTCCCCATCATTTCACTTCTACCCCATTCCAATTGACATGTCGTATCATTGAGTCGTATCAAATAATACAAAAGAAAATCGTTTTGAACCCACAAAAATCTTGACATTTTACAAACACAAGCAAAATATTATCATTTTTTCTACAAGAGGGGGGCCTTTCACTCAAAAACCATGGTCGCTTGTCCTCTCATTTTTTTGTAAGAAAAAAGAGAGTTGTTTTATTTTTCTTTGACTAGAGTCCTGACATGGAACGTCAGGAAAAAGAGATACGTCTTGTTGCATTAAACATGAGACAGTGTAGTATGAAATAGAAAAGAAGACATTGTACAGTTGTCTGACAAAGAACTTTCACCTGTCATCCTCCTAATTGTGGCCTCTTCCTCCACGAGACTAATTTTTGACTCATTTTCTATTCCTTTGTTTTCCAAACCAAAATTCTTGACTAAAAATACAAAACTTTATTGTATGTACACAATATAATCTAACCCATTTGTCTCATACTTGACTACCTGTATGTACCTCTTTCCATTTAATTTACTAATGCTTTCCCTCCTTACCTGTACAAACATGCTTCATTTACGAGAGAGAGAAAAAATTGTCAATTTCTCCTTTTCTTTTTTCTATGTGAGTAACAAATGGCGTAGAATAATATTTAAAAAATTGTGTATCAAATAAAAACACAAAAATTTTAGATTTGAGTACAAGATAGGGAAAAAAGAAAGGAGGGGGGAGAAATGATTTTTATTTGAACGTCAATAATATTTTTAATTAGGTTCAACCTCATATAAATTGGACATGAACTATAGGAACACAAGTTTTGGGGGCCCAATGTGAAACACAAAAGAAAAGAGGGAGACTAATGACTAATGTGTTTTTATAGGATAATTTTATGGGCCTGAACGTGGGAAATAACAACACGAGGAATGGAGTCTAGTCACCTCATAGTAAATTAGAGTAATAGATAGTCAAACCCCTCCCCCCTCCATGTACCACAAAAAAAGGGCCATACATTCTCACACATTAATCTAAAGTTATATAGACAATATAACAAGTCCCATTTTAATGTTATTATGGCTCTAAACACTCCCTTTGTCTACCATCCCCTATAAAGTACAACTAGGGCGTTAGCTTATTTTAGTCAGAACAAAAAAGAAAGGGAGAAAGGGAAGGAGAGGGGCTTTTAATTTTTGTAATAATTATTATTAGATATTTTAAGAGAGAGAGAGAGAGAGAGGAAAGGGATAAGATGATCCATGAATTATTAATTAAATGTTGAATAATATTCCAAAAGATGATGTGTCACAAGTAAAAAAAAGAGGGTCACTACAAAAGAAAGTTTTATCCTTTTTTTTCTTGTAGAAACAAGGGAAAGAGAAAGCCTGTTGTGAATTTTAATAGAGAAAAAATATTTTATACATGCAAGTCTATATTTCCTTTTTGGTGCAGAGTAAAAAAGAAAAGGGGAGGTAAAGTGGATTGTCCTAGTCTTTTATGCATAAAGTGATGGAGCTTAAGCTTTTCCTACAATGTTAGACAGGCCCCTACTCACGATCAGAATATTCTCTCCCTCTTGGTGTCCCTTTTCATTCCCACATTTAAAGTTTACGCACAACTTGACATTTTCAACAAAAAAAAACCCACCATCAACCTCATCTTATTCTATGCAAATTACTTTATAGTAATTTTTTTACTGAGGTAGGAAGGAGCACTATCAGAAAAAAATCTTTTCTTCATGAAAGGTATTTTTGAATATTTTTTCCCCTCATTTCTATTCATCACTACTCACTCACCCACTCAGCCTACCAACCACATGTACACCATTTTGAATGCTCCACATGATCAAGTCTAAATTCTGTGTCCATTTTCATTTGAAGAAGAAAAAAAAGTGTACAATATTTTTGGGTTTCTTTAATAATAGAATAGAATTGGAGAAGGAGGAAGGAAGTAGGTCTCAAATTGTACGGGGTCTTTGTATCAAAATAATAGGAAAGAAAAATGGGCTCACGACCCACGAGGGACTTGAATATCACATTTCAAAAGCGTCAGAGTTACAAGAAAAACAAGATGGTCATAGTACAGTAGAGTTTTCCAAATGTGTACTTTTTTATAAAGAAAAATTTGGACTATATATAATTTTCCTATCAATATTCCATCGCCACCTTTAAATAGTTTACATTTCCGCTAGTTCCCTCTTTCTCCCCCCAAAAAAAGTTGAGATATATATCCCATTTTGGCTAATCTTTTCTCCTTACTTGTATATGTACATACATAGAACTTACTGCCGTTCTATTGAGCTGACCAAGTGGAATTTGATGTTTTTTTAACATTAAACTCCTTTTATACTCTCACAATTTCTGTATAACGTTAATGCCTTGACCTATAGATTTCCAGGGGAGGTGGACTACATGATAAAGGTGAGAGTGGTGCGTTTGCTCTTCAAAATGATGGATGTAGCATTTATACGGGTAGTGGGAGGAGAGGGAAACGGTGACGGTTGTAAGGAAGGGAGAAAGAGGAACAAATCATGAGAAATCGGAAATGAAGCCAATTTTCCATCCCTTGGTTTCCTCTCCTTATTTTTCAACTAAAAATATATTTCTTTGCAAAATATTGAGTTTCTTTTCTACACACACACAAAAGGGAAAAATAACAAAATGTCAGTCAACAAGTCACGAAACAAGATGGAAGCCAATTGGGGAATGGGGGGATGCAAAATAAATAATTAAAAAGTGGACGCACTTGAATGCAGGACACTCATTCCAGGGTGTGTTGGGTGGACATTCTGCCACCGTTTGAATATCTTGAGCAATCACAGGGCCTTGAATCGGCAGAAGAATACAAGATCCCAGGAGTAGTGGCAGTAGAGCGAATGTCTCCATTGTCCAAGAGTACCTCTTGTCTCTACAGGAAATAAAAAAAAGAGAATTAAATTGAGCCATTAAATATTTTATTATACGAATCAAAGATTTATTTCATACGACTTTCATTTCATACACGAAACACAGAGACAAAAATAATTACAGGATTTTAAATCCTTGTCTCTCTGGACACTTAAGAAGGATTCATGGGAGAGTTGATGATCGAGTTTTAAGAGTGTAGTAAAAGAATCATCGGTTTTAATTCCATTAGACCTTCCTAATAAATTATCTCTCTCTTCTCTCAACATACGTGACCTCTTTCTGTGAAGACTACTTTTATTTCCTCCATTTTATGCCCTTCAAAAAATCTCTAGAGTCATTTAAAAACCCTCCCCCCTCATGGCTTTTCATGACAACTTTTGTGCGTCTCTCTTCTCCTTTCTCTGTACTTGTAGTTTAGAGTGCAGACTTGTCCAAGTATGACAATTGACCTCGAATGTCATGTAGAAAGTGGAGTAGTCATGTACAAATAAAATCCAATCAATTTTATGTCATTTTACTACTCCAAGAGAATGAAAAGGGAGGTGTCATGTATAACCTTGTTTCTTTTCAAGTCTCTTCATAATAATATTTCTTTATACACTTGAACTACTCCCATTAAATTTTTCTAAATTTTATCCATATTTTCTCAACAATTCAACATTTAAAAAACTCGTATACTTACATCAAAGTTGAGATTATACAAATAAAAATTGGTGTGATTTTCAAAATATTATCGACTATAAACCTAAATGAACACAAGACAAAAATATTTGGGAAATGACAAAACCATTCCTATCCCCAATAATGGAGAATAGAGTGACGGTGAGAGTTTGGACTAAAGAGAAAGTTTGAAGGAAAATGTAATTTTCTTCAATTTTCTTTTTTGTAGAACAAGTCGCTGGTCTAACAAGGGGAGCTCTTAATTCTCTGTGTGTAATTCTCATTGTACGCCATTTTTTTTCCATTGTACTACGTCCACCGTCCCTCTCCACGAGATCTCCTTTGTGAAGTCCATTGTCCCAAAGAATAAAAAAACGAGAGAAAAATTTCATTTTCAAATAACAACATTTTCAGCTCAAGAAAAAAGAGAGATGCAGGTAGGAATTGATGATGAACGAGAACCATCCCCCCTCCATTTTGAATTATACAAAATGCCTCTCCACATGATAAAAAAAACCCCAAGGCACTAACAACCACGATAGAAAATGATAGCGCTAAAAGACCAACAAGGCATGGAACACTAAATACGAAAGAGGGGAGGAGGTGGAGGAGGGGGCAATAGAAAATGGTACCGTCAGTTTCATATGAAAAACAAGACAAATTACCTGCCAGCTCCAGCCCAGAAAAATTCAATGAGAATGCTCATTGAAAGAAAAAGTGTGGACAAGGAGAGAGAGAGAATGTAGGCCCATCTTTTCTCCAAACTATTTGTACAACATTCTATACAACTGACTCCTTGATGAGTCAGCTGATTACCCTACTTCCTCTCTCCTTGTCTTGGCTGGAGAAGGAGCGAGTATAATTTTAGCAAATTATTTGCAATGACATGATTTATTTTTTGTATTGTACTCTCACGGAACACTCAAACTTGGCTTTGTTTGAGACTGTCAATGAGAAAATGGGGAAATTGGGAAAATTATAATCAAAGCCGGTTTGTCCTTTATGTCTACAGTCTCTTTCTCTCTCTCTTTCATAAAATGAGGGGTATGCATAGCAAATGGGCGAGTCTTAAGTTCCTTATTTCCATCATTAGCTACATTATACACCAATGTCTACCATTCTCCATGATACAAAACAAAAGAGAAAAGAAAATTGGGAATGACAAGGGATAAAATTTAGTAATAAATTCCATTGGGAGAGAGAACAAAAGCATGGATTTTATTACTAGGCAAGACCTCACTATAGAATGTAATGGGATGGAGAGATGGATCAATTTGAGACTAAATTTGACTAAAAGCGTTCCATCGTCCGTCAAATAAAATTGACTTGATGATCCTTTTTGTCTCTCTCCATGTAAAATCAGACGGGGGGAATGTTGTCGTGACAGGAGGACACTTTGAGAGCTACATGGAAGCCACCTCACTAAACCCAAGACTTTAAATGTCCCCCCTCCTCCTTCTCTTTGTCATTCCAATGAGAGACCCAGGGAGGGGAGGGGTAGAATAAATTAGTTTTGTCCCATATTCATCCATTCCCACTCGTCTATCATCTCCGTCACAAAGTCATGGAAATTGATTTACGCACTTTCTTTTCCAACATGAAAATATTTTATTCCTACTCATATCAACACACAGACGTACGTACAAGGAATCTTTCCACTTTCCACTCTCCTCATGGAACCAAAAAATTAAAACAAAAGAACAAAATTCCAATTCCCCCCTCAACTAGTCTATCCCTGCCCTTGTAAAAAAAGGGGACAAGTCAATGACTTGAAATAATATTTATTGTATTTTAACATGAACCCTCTCCATGCAAGAAAAAAAAAGTAAATAAAATTGTCATACATTTAGCCATTCGTATTGTAATAAAAAACTATGTTAGAGTACAATCAACTTTTCACTTGAATAGAGAAATAGCCAGTCGAGTTGGGGAAAGGAATAAATAAATGATAAAATATTTACGATACTTTTAACCTTAGGCTAAACTTATTTTTTGTCCTTGTACAGACAACTTGGAAACTATGAAGAAAGTCTAGAGAGAGAAAGCCAAAGAGAAATGAATCACAAAGAGAGAAAGTCAGCGACAGAAAATTTTCAAGATATTCTTTCTCTTTCCCTCTTCAGAGCGTTCACATTGAGTTGTATAAAAACTCATTTTTATAATAAAAAAAGAAAATATTTTCGAGTAGGGCACTGTCAGGAATGACGTAGAGTCTCTGTATATTTTTATAAAAAAAAATGGGAAGAGAGACTATAAGCACTTGTTGAGATGTCAGATTCAAATTTAGTTGTGCCCTCCCAGCCTCCCAATAAAAAGGAGGAGAAGAGGGAGGACTGAATAATATAAATATAAATAGTAAAAAAAATAATAATGATAGGACCACTGACCCTGTGTGGGTTCTTGTTGAGTGTGGATGGTGGTGATAAAGGGGTGGATTGGAAGAGTTACATAACGTGGAGAAAGCTTTTTCTTATTATTCACCAATTTTCCACTTGTCTGTCCACTTGAGAAATATTTCTTCTTGTTCTTCTCTTCCTCTCTCGTCCCCTCACTTTCTTTGCACTTTCACTTGTTCTCTTGCCAGGAAATGGGGAGGAAGGAGTTGCCATTCCGAGACAAACCATGAAAACATTTAGTACACAATGTCAACAACATTAATTTTTGTCCCTTTCTTTCCATCTTCACATCCCTCATTTCCTATTTTTATTGTACCAATCCCAACACTCAATTCATTTTTTGAGCCTTCACCAACAAAAACATTTCTTCCTTCTTCCCTTCCCCACAGACTTGACTTGCTAATTGATCAACTCAATTTATTTATTTTTTCTGATAAATTCTTTACAAATTAAAGGATCCTCTTCAAGTTAAATGTGAATCTGCAATTAAATAAATAAACATTTTGTCAAATATTTCAACAAAATAACATTTTATTTGCCCTCCATCATTTCAATATCAAGTAATTTGTACATATTTTAAAATTGTAAACAAATCTCAATTGTATTTATTTTGCAATTTAACTCTTCACTTTAAATTGTCGAATCAACAAGTGTAGACAAAATAATGTATTTCTAGTGGGACTCTCAACTTAAGAAAGTAAAGGTCATGTCCATTATAAACTATCTGTACAGGTCAAATGATAGTGTGGGTTTTTTTTCTACTCATGATATCAAATGACATCTCAAAACAATCACGCCAATCAAAAGTCCATTTATTCTACACTTTAAAGTGAAATAAAGTGCTTAATCATAAAAAAAAGTAGCTGGGAAAAGGTGTGACCATTTTTTTTGTAGCTTCATCATTTTATTATTGAGCACATGTATGTCAATGTATTTGATATAAAAGAATGAAATGACAAGAAGATGGGAGGGTTCCCGTGGGCAAGGAAACTGGAGGCATATTGTCAGCCAAATTGTATACGCAATCAATTATTTCTCTCATCCCATCTGTCATGTCCCCTGAAAGTCTAGAGAGAGAGAGAGAGAGAGAGACAAGTGAATTGGACGGATTGTCTGTCTCAGTCCCAAGAAACAAAAGAGAAAGAGGGAGAGAGAGATGGATTATCAAGGTCAGTTTTTTTCCTAAGCTTTTGATCTTGTAGACACATCCATCAACTTTTCCTTTTATTTTTCAAACTACTCGAGCATTCTCCCAGTAGAAAGTGCTTCCCACCAAAAAAGAGAAAGTAAAAAAAAGTAAATTGAGCCCCGTCTCTTTGTTCATGTGTCGATTGGGTTACTCGTGGAATTTGAGAGAAAAAAACATAAAATACATTAATTGTGTCTTGACTTTCTCTCACTTCCCAATCAAATTTCTTTTAATTGTGTTTTATATCCTTGTACAATAACCATGTTAAATAAGTACAGCTCATGGGGGGTGTTTCAAAATTAGGTCAAGAAATTTGTGCTCTTTCATAATATAAAAAGAATGGAAAAAATATATTAAAACAGAGAGAGAGAGAAAGTCAACTACGGGCTATGAATTTCTTGTCTTGTATTTTCTTTTGTAAATAAAAAATGCAAAGTGTTGCTTATCAATAATTCATATAAAATATTTCCCTACAGACTACCTCTCTCTCTCTCAAAACTTTTTATATGAGTTTATAGTCTCATTTTTTTCCGGGACATTATATATGAATTACTATTTTTTATTCACTTTTCCCATCTCTCTCTCTCTCTCTTCATAACAAGAAAATGGGGGGTTGGGTTTATATAATATGAGTCAAGTATGGAGAAAATGTGTTTAGTTGCCACCAACTCCCCATGGAAATTTCCCTTTTGTTTTTTTAATACATCATGAAATGGTCAAGTCCCCCCAAAAAAGTGGGGCTTTTTTTGAAGAGGAGGGGGGCCACCTATGGCGTCCTAGCCTATTAGCTATTAACTATAATCATTATTATAATAATCATGGCTCATGGCGCCCCTATTCCTCTAATACAATGTAATACAGTAATAGTCTTTTCTGTTGAAATTTTCTATTGAAAGACATCATCAAACTTGTTCCACTTCTCATCTTCCTTAATGAGCCATTAAAGTGGTGAGAGACTCTAATGGTGAGGAATATCCAAAAAGAGATACACGTCAACTAATCTTTCCCCATTGTCATGCTTTATATTCCAGTCCAAAAAAAAGGATGGAAAATGTGTGACATGGAGAAACAAAGTGAGAAAGTGATGACGATGACAGAATAAAAAAAAGAGAAAGAAAAACAAAATAAATGTGAAGGGATCATGCAAGAGACGTGTGTAAACCATTTGACCAACTCGGCAAAATCATTCTCTACACACACACTTCGTATACATAAAATAAATTGACAGGGACAAGACGTTACAAAAGACCAACCACACCAAAAATGGATTTACTTTTGTGTCTGCCTTTTCTATTTATCTTTTCTCTCTCATTATGTCAATTTTGACCACGCCTTTTCATGTTCTCCTTTTTTTAAAAAAAAGAAGGATTTTTGTTGGTTACAAAGTGCCGTCGTTCCTGTACTGAATAAAAAATGGAGAAATGAAAATTCATCATTCATCCTAAAAAAAACTTTCCTTTTGCTTGATTCAGCAAAAAGCAAAAAATATTTTTTTTGCAAGTTGTGACAGGAATATTGGTAAATTTATTAATATTTAAGTTGTAGTAAAAATACAACAAGAAATTTGAAAGTGGGTTAAGGGGGATATGACCATTGACAGATAGTGAAAATGATAGGTAAAGAGTTTTGTACTTTGGAGTACAAAACGGAACGGATGAGCAGTGGACCACTGAGATGATTTATATTTGACTTTGTTCCGCATCTTCACTCTCCCTCTCTCGTTGTCTCCTTTGAAAAAACTATTCATTTATTACAGCCCAAAAAAGATTTATAGAAATTCCAACCTTGAAAATCTTGTACTATTTCTCCCATATTATTATGTAGAGAAAGTTTAAATTTAACTGATAACTAGACACTACACAGATACAACTAATGACATACATTTACAAAATCTCAAAAGATTAATTAACTCATCTTCATCTTCAGTTATTTCCTATTAACAATTCATGTACACATTATTTGTAACAACTAATGTCCCACAGTTACTTATCGTTAGTCAAAATAAGAAAAAAAAATGATTTCATTTTCAACAAAATCTTTTTAATATTCATAAAAAAAAACTTTCCCTCCCTACCCAAAATATCATTACCAACTTCAACTCTCCTCTCAATTTTCTTTACAACTTAATGGACGATGAGGGATTCCAAAATTCATTATGTCCTTACTAAATAGCAATTTATTTTTTTCTCAAACTACATCGCAGTTAACTGTCTCTCTTTGAGAAGTTAAATATATACACTTAAATTTTCATGGCTACAGAATTCTCCTTTACAAACTCAACACAGAAAATCATTCAAGAAGACGGAGGAAGAAATAAAAAGAGAGAGAAGTGATGGAGATGCAGGAAGTTGATAGAAATAGGGACATTTGGAAAATATTAGAGGAGGGGGATTGGCGTAACAGAGTAGAGTAATGTTTGCACATGAGATTTATTACTGTCATTATAAGGTAATAATATTGATTTTAGATTGAGTGTATGTACAGTGGATGGGTGTCAATGGACGAAAATCTTGAACGTAAAGTGCACTTTTCCATACTTTTACCTTTCAGTGTACACTCTACACTTTGTGTGTGTACTCTTAGGACCAGTACAAATGCAAAGGCATTAAAACAAATGGTCGCCAGAATATTCTCTACATCAAGTAAGTACATATTCTAATGTATCGTCCACCTTTTTTTTCACTAGGAGCCAACAAAATGGATACTTTCCATTAAGCAGGACAAATATCACGGGGCATAAGTAAAAGTAAACATTATGCAATTTCCCCCTCTCCCCTTCTCTATTACTTGAGAACTAGAAAAACCTCATTTATTTTCTAGACCACAAGGAAATGAAAAATCTAAAGCTTTTGGTCCATACCCCCCCCCCCACCCCGCACGCTTTATGTAAATGAACAAAAAAAATAGTTTCCATCTTTATACTTAATATCCATTTCTTTCTACGTAACTCATATATCAAAGTAGTCAATCTAAAAAAAGTGGTAATTATTAATGGTCGTCTATATTGACATGGATTGAAAAGCCTTTAATTTTTGTGTACTCTCAATCTTTTAAAGCTCCATTATCACCTCACTCTCGGATTAAATTTAATGTGACTCACCTCCCCCCTCTTCTAAAATGTATCCAGTGGAAAGATAAGTAAGTTGGATATTAACCATTATTTAAATTATTTTTCTCTCTAAATACCGGACAAATATTATCTCTTTGATGTGGACCGAGGGAAAGTGTAGAGTACAGAGAGGGGAAAAAAATAGGGAAATTTCATCTGGCCTCCTTCTTCTTGTTTGAACAATATTTTGTATGATTTTTGGACAAAAAAACAAGAGGGGGGCCATTAAATTGTATTCTGGACAGAAATGGGGGACCATTAGACAGTGTCTGTGCATGAATGATATCTTTTTTTGGAGAATTTGTGACTGTAGGGAATAAAGAGAGAGAGAGAGACTCGTGTAAATATTGTCAGATGAAATCAGATTTGACTTGATGTGTCTATGTCTACATGTGGAAATGCTGGCGTATCAATTTTATATTTTCTGCCGAGTCAAACCCAAACCATCAACTTTGATTCTCCAGGACAGGACAAGAGACAAGAGACGAGTCGTGGCCTGGAAATGAAGAGGAAAATGGTAAACAAAGATAAATGATAAAATTTCCGGTCCTCTCCAATTTACTTTCCCCTCAGAAAAAATTCTCTTTTATTATTTGCTAAGAGAATTTTATAATATTATAAAAATATTTTTCCCAATTTTATTTTAATTCTATAAAATCAAAAAATAAATTAAACTCTGTAAAATATTTCATCAACAACTTGGACAACATTTTCTTTAAAAAGATGGTTAGGGAAACAAAATATTAAAATGGGAGACAGAGAGAGAGAAGTGGAAATGAATGAAAGTTGATGTTTTTTGAGAAGGGGACAGGAATAGAGAGAGAATAAAAGATCCATGGGGACTGGGGTTTCCTTTATATTTATTGCGCAAGTATAGACATGGAGAAAGTCATATGAAAAGTACTTGACTACAACCCACTAAGGCTATATAAAGTTGGACTGGACCATTGCATCACTGAAAACAATTATTGCATTGCCAGAGTCCATGTTTTTAGTTTGATTTCATCATGCCATTCATCAGCTAATGATAATGAGGATAATAATCATGGAGAGAGACGCATATGCATCTACTAATGACATTGTCAGGAGCCACAGAGAGAGAGAGAGAAAATGACGCAGCTTTCTTCCAATAATTATTTTATATATTCAAAATTATATTATATCCTCCTTTTTTTATATTTCGTCCACTGACGGATTTAATTTTCTACAATTAAACCAACTCCCCCTCACTCCTTGCACAGTACATTTGAATAATTAGTCCATCATTTTATTTTCAAAGGTGTTAACTCTAATGCAAAATATTGTCCTTTAAAAAAATAATCAAGTTTGTACATGCAAACAAGGAAATAATAACGAGAGACTTTCTTGATAAAATTTCTCTCTGAAGAGAGGGAAAGTTGTTGGTGGGATTGGAGTTTGAAAGGGATAAGGTGGGGGGTCTGTGGTACTCATTGAAGGTGTATTATGTTGAAGTAAAAGGTAAAAAAGAGGGTGATCGATACATTGAGCTATGAATATTTCAAAAGGCCTCAAAGTTTCGACGTGTCCTCCCCCTCCCCCTCCTCGTACTTTTCCAATTCCAACCGTTACAATTCACTTCCATAACAATTTTATCAGAGTACACTGACGAGAGGTTCAAATCTTTTTCTCTCTCAAGTTGAATGACTAAACAACTGAGGGATATTTCAACTTGTACTCGTACCATGTAATTTCCCTAGACACAATGAAACAAAAAAAAATAGAGAAAGTCACTGCATAAAACACAAATACATTTTACCTATTACCCCCATTACCTGCACGCTTCCTTTCTCCTATCTTTTTTTCTTTCATTTTTTCTATAGTTTTCTCCATATAAATACTCCCAAGATTGAACTGATTTTCTCTTATCTATCTCTCAAATAGTTCAATCCCCCATCTTGACTACTCCCCATCAAATCAAAAATAATCTGTGGACTATCTCTTTATAAGAAAAATGAGTTAATAATTCTTGATATGGAATATTTTCTCCATGTTTAGTAATGAATTATTTTGGACATGGCTCATGAGCGGAGAGGACAAAGAGGGGAAAAAATGGAAAGTTGGGGAAAGAAAGTGTCCTTGTGTTGTAGAATGAGATATTGTATGCTCGTTATTTGTGTTTGGTGAAAGTTTGTGGGGGGAATATCAAACTAGACGGTTAAAATAAACATCAAAGTGAGAGAGAAAACTAGTCCAACACACTCTATTTGCCTTACTACTTTACTTTTACTCCTTATTTACTTTTGTTTACATCTCGAGTCAATTCACTAAAGGATTCTCTTCCCCCTCTCCTCCCTCTTGTGTCTCTCTCCTCCTCTTCTGTACTTCCATCATCCACTTCTCCATTTTGTAGTGGAAAATAATCTAATTATACATTTCTCCATGTTATCCCTTCCCCCTGCTAAATTTAACTCCATACTCTCCACTAACACAGAAACATTTATTAATTCACAAACAAAGTGTCATTCCTGACTCTCATACCCAAAATTACAAATATCTTTTCCATTCCAAAATACTTCTCTCTCTCTCTCCCAGGCCAAGCAGTCATTTTAATTTAATTTATTATCCTAAATCAACAGTATTAATCTCTCCACTCACATTTTAATTTCTACACAATCCTCTCCTCTTTATTTAATTTCAGGATTGGAAATGAAAAATTTTTTATTTTTATTTTATAGAGAAAAAGGTGAAAGTGTTACAAAATATGGATTTAAATTTAATTCGAGATTGGACAAGGGCTAAAGGCTAAAATCATGTCAAATGTCCATGTTTCTACTCGTATCTGCTGGAGATGAATTATAATGGAAAATATGATTGGAAAGGACAGTTAAAATGCTTGTGGTTGTAATGTAAATTAATTATCACATCCCACTATCTCCCCCTCTCCATCATCCTCATTCCTGACGGGGTTTGATTGGCATGAATTAAAATTCTCATTTTCAATTTTGTTATTAATTGTGTCTCTCTGAAATGTACAGACAGACAGAGAGATAGACAAGAGATGAGTTATTCAACAGATAAGGGAGAGAGAGATGATTTGGTTAACTGTGAAAGTGATACCTTCAACTTGATCCATGTTCTCTTTTAGTTTTGTAATGTAACAGAGTTGGAGTGTGTTCATAAACAAAATTTCAATATTTCTCCTACACAAGCCATTGCACAATTGTAACATGTCTGTGTGTGTGGACTGTATCCAAAATAAAAGATAGTTCTTCTGTATATTTTGGCATCACATGTTGCATCTCGGAGCTCTCGATCTGTACCATTTTATTTATTTAGTAGGACACCCTAACACAAGATGAAGATTTTACACATGAGTTTATTTTTTTTATCTCTCTCCCTCTTGGTCCCAAAAAAAAGATGAAACAAGGGAGATAAAAAAGCTCAACTCAAGTTGTTTCAACATTCTCTCTCATGGACAGTTTGGGCCTCTGCCAAAGATTTGGGTGTAGGAAATGTTGAGAAAGAAGAAAAAAAAAATGACAAGAGAAGGTTTTCACGAGAGGAGGCTTTGAACTGCATCAAATTTATGGTAGGATGATACTCAAATGCATGCAGATGCAATCAGGCAGTAAAGCATGACACACAAAGTAAAGATTTTGATGCAAGGCACAAGGTACAAAAAATAGTCAACTCATTCTTACACACATCAACCCTTTCCATTCTCAATTCACTCTTTTGTTTTCTCTTCCAAATTTCAGTTGAGTATTGGCTTCCATTCAAAAATATTTAATTTATTAATTATGACAATTATTGACATGAATTAAATTTTGACATTTTCACTCTCTTTTTTAATTTGACAAAGTCAACATGGCAAGGTGACAGATGGGACATGTAGAATAATATTTAGAGATATTCTCGTTACCACATTGATGACAGCCATTGCATCATAAAAGTTACAAGAGTCTCTCTTTAAAAAATTAAATGGATTTTAAAATGTCACTAAATAAAAACCCTAAAACGTGTAACATGACATATTCTTGGTAAGTCAATAAAAGTCTATTTAGAGGATGTAGAAAAAAAATCTTTTTAAAAATATAAATCAAACTTTTTAATATACAAGTCAATTTTAGTAACTATTTAAGTAGGTCAACCTTTTATTTTATTTTACACTGTGACCTTTTTTTGTGTAACAAGAAAAGAAAAGAAATATTTTCTCCTTTGTAAATTTTACATGGTCTCTAGCTTTATAGATCTTACCTAATGTACAAAGAAAACTAAAGAATTTTATCCAATTTCTTTCCTTGTTCTGGTTCCTCTTCACTAGAAAAGCGGATCCAAAACTTATGACAATAAATTTTCTAGTTATTGTTTAAGAAAGAACAAATCCCCCCCTTTACAATTTTCTTGATGGTTCATAGAGTTGAGCTCCCTTTATTTTTCTTTGGTGGGGTGTAGCCATAAAAGAGAAAACTTTATCTTGAAATCTCTTGTAAATATAGAGCCCCATTTTTTGAAATAATAAACTCATAATTTCTCATTTTCAAACAAAACAAGAAATTAAGAAATTTAGAAATCAAGCCCACACACAAAAGAATAGGGAAAGGATTCATTAGTAAAATGAAGAGATTAATAAATTTATTGCTCTTCATTTTAAAATCAACTCTCAATTTCAATGAGAAGAATAACTCCCCACAGAAATTCTTTCCTCAATTTTTCAAATGATTAAAATTAATTTTTGGCTCTTGTTGTCTACCTTTGATTTTTGGATAAAGGATTTTGAGAGAGAATAAAATAAAATAAGATCTCACGGGCTACTTTCATTATGAGCTGAGCCTATTATGAAAACAAGTAAAGGAGGAGAAAGGGATGGAAATTATAGGAGCAAGTGAAAATTGTCTTTTGTTTTATGAGCAAGAATGAGACAAGGCTATACATGGGACAAGGGTTTCACACT
Source organism: Arrhopalites spinosus (assembly GCA_034700945.1). Taxonomy (NCBI): domain Eukaryota; kingdom Metazoa; phylum Arthropoda; class Collembola; order Symphypleona; family Arrhopalitidae; genus Arrhopalites; species Arrhopalites spinosus. The sequence continues at coordinate 17,500 of JAQIVZ010000616.1, read as the reverse complement.
TTGATCTCTCCTCTCTCCATGTCCTCCAATAAAATGGGGGAGGGAAGACCGAGTAAAAGACTGCAGGGTTATTAAGACGCCTTTAATACAGCTTTCACTACAATATGGAACCATTGGGCCTCAGACCATGAACCTCAGATTTTACACAGAGAAAAGGTCGACTTGGTTAAATTTTCGTCTCTGTTGTCTCAATTTCCACCACATTCTCTCCTTATTTGGAGTCCCCATTTTCTGGTGGATTTTAAAACTTCTTTTGTGGGAAAAACGGAGCTTTTTTACGACACAAAGTTTCCTTGGTGGTAACAACGAGCATGTTTTTGAAGGGTTCAAAGAGCAGAAAACCTTTTAACCCAAGAGAGAGGAGAGACTTTATGATGTAATTCAAACTATATAAACTCACGATTAATGAAACAACCCTCATCATCGTCTCCTTAAATTCTCAGTCTGTCATTCCCTCCATTTTTCATTCCCATTCCATTCGTCTCTCTCTCTCACTTTTCCTATTAAATAAATTTGTTTTACTACCAAAAATTCATCCAAAACTGTAGCCACTCTTAAATAAAGGAAAAGAGAGATATAAAATTTTACCTTTAAAATTAATTCTTACTTTTAGTAAACTTTGTAAAATGATTAGCATTAAATTATGACCTCTAGTCTAGTTTTTTAATGACTCTCTAAGAATTAAAAACAGTTTTATTTATTTAACTCTGAAAATAACCTAAACAATTTTTTATAGTTTCCTACAAAAAATTTTAATTTCTCTCCACGTTCCACTTCTACTTCAGTTTATGCTCTAGTGACCAACATACTTTAGGAAATTAGAAATAAAAATGATTATTTCTGATTCTAAAAATTTAGTTCCGGATTTTGAGTTGATAGAGAACGTTGGAGAGAATTTTATTTATTTTTCTTTCACGCAAAATATTTTTTGTTATGACCACAGAGAAAAAAAAGAGAGAGGCTGCGTTTATTCAATTCTGATGGAGAGAGATTTGTATTTACTGAGTGGAGACGAGGGAGTAGAAAATGAGTTTGTGTATCTTGACTTGCACAATTATCTCGTACACATACGTCAATGCTCTCATTTCCTTAACATTTGCGTATCCTCATCCCCCCAAACTAGAACAAGGCCTCGTGACATCAACCGAGCAACAAAAAAAACAAATATGGGTTTATATCCCCCCCACTCTCCCCACTCTCCAAACAAAAAAAATGGCACACTAAATTTTTCTTCCCCTTTCCACTCGTAAAAAACATTTTTTTTTCTTTTTACTTGATCGTTGCGAACATAAATCATACTCAATAAATTTCAGCTAATATGCACAATCCATGTTATTTGTCCCCCATATAGTTTAAGTGGAGCTTAACATTATGTATCTCCAAAGAAATTTATGGATGTCAAAAAAAAACAAGTCCCTCTCCATTTGAATCATCAAAAAACATTTTTAAATGGGACATGAACGCTTAGGTCACATTATGAGGATGGAGGAAAATTATCAGAGTTAATGGGCATAAAGGGCAGAAGAGTCATGGACGGCAGAGCTTTCTTAGTCTGAAGTACTTAAGGTATTTCACTCTTTTATATTACATTCAACTCATTCCATCAACTGGATATGTAAAGAACCCCAAAAAAATGGATTCAAGACCCCCCATGGTGTAATTGATGATGAGTGAATATTCCTTGTAGATTTCCCCCTACCTCCCTCCCTCTTTGGCTACATTCCTTCCTATCAAAAGAAAAGCTTGGATGAAGAAAAAAAGAGCCAATTCAATCCCCCCAAAAAACTTTTTCTTCAACACACAAACACATGGTCTGACTGAATTTGACTTAAATGGTGAAAGCTTGCGGAACAAATCCAAGCTCTAGTCATATCCTGCAACCTGTTCAAAGTGAAAAGAAGAAAGAGAAAAGGAATAGAGAAATCTAAAGGGCTTACAATTTTACAAACCCCCCTCCCCTCCTTTTTCTCTCTGTCGACTTGTGCCCATTTTTACAGAATTTTAAACATTGAGACTTTATACAAAAAAAAGAAAACCACAAGAAACATGGACAGAATAAACTGTACAACATTTTCTACTTTACGTGAAGAAAGGACACGAAGAAGAAGACTGAAACTGACGAAAGACTCTATAGAGAAGATGGGCTATTTTGTGGTATAAAAAAGGCCAGTGTCTGAGAGAGAGAGAGGATGGATAAAAAAGTGATGATTCTTAGAATCCGTCTTCTTCTCTTTTTTTGGCGGTCGATTTCTGTGTATGTACCAATGCCGATTTCCCATTCTCATCCGGACTTAGTTCACCTCTTCTCGTACATTCATCCTCATCCTAATCGCATTTTCTCAACCCCCACTGCTCCTCTATGCAATTGGCAACAAGAGAGAGAGAGAGAAAGAAAGGTTTTCCCTATTTTGCCGCCCTATATAAATAGAGGCAAAAAACAATTCCACCGTGACCACACTACAGGGGAGACTACATTGGGGGGGGGGGGAGACCAAATGGCCAACTGGCCAAATACTTTTCAAGTTGCATGAGAGAGATTGAGACTGTAGTCAAGTCAGACTTTTATTTTTATCATGCCTCTCATTTTCTATCTTACCTGAACCCGCTCTCTCCTTTATGTTAAACACACACACCTTATGCCATTAAAATGTATAGGAATCTCCCCTCCTTTAAATGTGTGGAGGGATGAGGACTACCAGCATGACCAACATTGGGTGGAAAGAGAAAGTAAACTTTTTATACAGATAGTGCAAACACTCCCTCGTTTACTTTACACAGCATTCCTCTCCCCGTGAAAACGAGAATTTTACGACTTTCTACCATGAAGACTCCATTCAAATGGAGATATCCCCCCCCCCTCCTTTTTGGGTCTGCACAATCCTCCACATTTTACGCTTTGAAAATTTCTCCATCCGTTTCTATAGGGGTCTCTCTACAAGAAAATGACCACATAGACCCATTTCTCTCTCCTTTTCATGTCTCTCCCTCTGAATGGGGAATGGAGAGAAGAGGGAGTTGTAAAACCACAAAATCTCAATACTGACTACCAGATTTTCCTTTCTCTTTGATCATGTATTTATTTACGACTTTTGAGAGAGCCACATTATATCCCCCCTCCTCTCCCCCACTTTTTTCTACTTTCACTCTTGGAATGTTGAGCACTTGGTTAGACCAAAATCTTGTACCTTTTCATACTCAAAATTTGGAAAAAGGGGTAACTACAAGATATGGCCCCAATGTTTAAATAGATAAGAGAGTGGGTCATTTTATTTTCTCTACAAATTTTACACATGAACAACAACAAGTCCACTAAAACCACACAACAAATTTAATTAGAGTGAGACACACACACAAGACTCTCAGCTTCACTCTTAATTAACCAGAGAAAAAGATTGGTTACGGGAGAAAGTGGCAAAGACTTTTTTTCTTATTTTTTTGGAAAAAAAAGTCTAAAATAATTCTCCACACGCTTTCTCTTTCCTAGGAAAAAAAGATGGGGAAAAAGAAATGGAGCTTATCTCAATTTTACTTAGTGTTTCTCTCACACTTGTAAAGTGATTTATGTACACTCTCGTTGCATCTTATCTTGTCACCTCTCCTTCTTTTTTTCTGTACAACAGACACTACTACATCCTGTCCACTCATCTTTGTAACAAATTTGAAATTTGTTCCTATTTCCGCTCACTTTCTCTTTCTGTGAAAAAGGTACTCTAGTCATCTCTCGAATCTTGTAATGGAACTTACAAAATTCCAGTCCATTCGTTAACTTTAATTTAAGTCTGGACAGGGGCTGAGGTTGAGAACGTGGGCCTTTTTTGTGGAGGATGGAGGAGTGAGAAGATTACACAAAAAAGAATGTTTTGAGAAATTCAGGCAAAGGGAATGAACAAGGAATAAAAATGTCCACTCTACCCGCTTTTTTTTGTATAGAATGGTCATAGTAAAAAAAAGTGTGTTGTAAAATTTGAAAAAATTGCTTGTACTCTTTCTCTCCACATTAACTAATCCATTACCACAGTGTCTCTTTCTTCAAAAGAGGACAAAAAAATGGAAAATTCAAGAGTATTGTTGTTTTCACTTTATGTAATTTGATATACTTAAGATCCCACAGCCTCTATTCTTGGTCACAAAAAAATGGGGATGGAATAAACTCTCAACATATTTTTTCAACGTGTTATTTGCCTTTATGTGCAAACACTTACAAATGAAAAATATTCTCAAGCCTTTCTTGAGAAGCTCCCCCCCCACAAAATTCATACTTATGCCAAATAATAATAAAGGAGGTATAGTGGAATACAATGGAGAGACCAGTGGTGGTCGAAATCTTGTGGACCGACAATGACGAGGCCATTAGGAACAGGAAGAGGGGAATGACTTGAAGTTCTTTTGAAATACTCTACTAAAATATATAACCACCAAAATATTCTGTGAATGGTCACTCCTTATATCTTATATTCTCATTTCTAACCCCTTCCTCAATTTCTTCTATACAATAATATTATTCTTATACATACAACATTGCCTCCTTCTCCAGTTCCTGTACTTAAATTCAAAGATTTGTCTTCATATTTTACAGAGTTTGACTCGCAATAAAAATATCATTTTCTTCCTCTTCCCTTTCTCTACAAAAATGGAATAAATACTGGAGGGGCCAATGACTAAGAATAAAGGATGGACTTGCCAGTCTTAAGAAGCAATATATATATAATATATTCTTTTTCTATCGTGTAAGGAAATTTTAGACAAAAATAAACAAAAAATATTTCCCTACATTTTGAATAGATCCCACCTAAAAAATCCTTATTTTTTATGTATAGCCACAATCATGATAATATTGATCAAGGTAAATGTGAAAAGAAAAAGATATTGGCTACAAACTAAACCAAGACTATATTACATATACAGCCAAAGCCACTCTCTTAAAATGAGACACACTCTCCGTCTCTCTGTATTTGTTTTGATAAAAAGAAAAACATTTTCAAAGAAGATTTTTGACTCCTTTCATAAAACTTTTTTTTCTCAACAAGTTTTTTTTTGCCTCAATAGGAAAAAAAATCCTCCTTCATTTGTTCTCAAGTCTCAATTTCTCAGAGAGATGGAAGTGGGGGTGGATAATAAAACTGAAAGAAGTTTAAAATAAAGATTTTCTCTATTTCTCCTCTTTCAAAAATACATTCCCACATTATTTTTACATCCCATCGGCCTCAGCTCATGTTCTCCAGTGTCATATACACATACAGAGTGAGAAGGATACGTGAAGAAGGGAAAGAAGGTATGAATACAGATTTATCTGTTAAATAAACGGGAGGAAAAAGTCGGTAAAAATGGAAGATATAATAATAAGGGAGAAAGAGAGAGAGAAAAAAAGTCGTAAACTTTTGCCGTACCTTGGGGCACCTCAAACAAGGAGGGAATGTGGAAACAAGTCAAAGTATTTGCATACCTTCTTTCATATCTCACAACGTTCACACAGTCAAGAGTCAATGGGATCTACCCGGAAAAGTTGTTAGTCTATTATTCCACTCACTTTTATCCTTCCATTCAACTCCTTCCCTGCTCCACTTTAGCTCATGACCAAAAATGTTTAAGTCATATCACCCCTCCTTATGGTTAAACGAAATGAAGCATTTCATTCCCCCCTCCCTCCTCTCCGTCTTACAGACCCCCCTCCCCTCTCTCTATAAAGTCTTTGCTTATATTTTACAACTTTTATTGCTACACACAACTCCACTACACAAGTACATACGGCATAAGGTTTTCCACTGGAATGCTAATTAAATTGCAAAGTTTCTGCAACGTCAAGTGTATAGACTTGTAAAGAGAGAAAAGAGGAGGGGGAGGGGGAGGGGGAGGGGGAGTAAGTGTAGAAGATGTTGTAGTTTGAGAGTAAAATGCTTCATAAATTAAAACCCATAAATTTTGAGATGCTTTAGATTACTCAACTTGCAATTAAGAAACTTGACTTGCCCTCACCTTCCTTAATATTGTTTTTAGTTTCTGTAAAAAATTTAAATAATAATGTAATTAGTAATTTACAACTATTCTCTCTTCATTTTATGAAAATCTCTCTCTCCAAGTTTTATCATTTAATTTAAATTTAGTAGACAAAAAAGAGTCATTTTCTTTGTCTAATTATTCTCAATCTTGTTAAGCTTGGTAGGATTTGAGGATGGGGGATTTAGTTAAATATAAAGTTTTAATTAATTAAGTAATATTTTACTTGTCAAAAATATTTGATGGGGATTTAGTCTATTGGAAGGACTAAAGAGGATGACATTTGAATGTATAAAAATACATGGAGGACTATATTCTTAAGACGAAGAGGAGAAGGCGGTCTGATTATGTAGAATATGTTGAAAGAACAAGAAAAAATGGAAGGAAGGAGGGAAAAGGGGACATAATGGATGAATGTAGGGCATTGAGGCTAAGCGTGTTCAATACCAATGACAACGTAATGTCATCCTAATCCCACCATTGCCAAATTGGAATCCATTCAGATCTTAGATACGCCGCCACTTCCTTCAACCTCCTCCAATTTTTTTCCCTCTCCCTCTCTCTCATTCCCTGAAAAACGTCGTAAATTCTTTTTTGTCTCTGAAAACTGAAGGGAGACAAAAGTACATGAACATTACACATAAATAAAGATGCATTCGACATGTACATTGTTCAATAATCCAAAACAAGTTGCATTTTGTTCAAAGTCATGTAATAAAATCCCCTATAAAAAATTCTCATCTCCCCTTCCTCCTATAAAAATATATGCACCCAATGCATGGCCTCTTTTCTTTTTAACCTTTAGAGAAAATTGGAAACATTTATTAAATTTAAATTTATTTAAACCATCTTTTTTATACATAAAAACCTTAGAGTTATACATACAAAATAATTTTATATATTCTGTACCATGTAAATAAGATTAAGAAAAAGGCAATTTGTTATAAATAGTCTCTAGATTAATTAATAGAAGAAAAAACAAAGTCACAAATTAAATGAGGGACCTTAATTTGTACAGTATGTGGGGATAATATTTCTTTTGTGATAAAAATAGTTTTTTTTTCTCATTTTGTTCTGTGTAAAGAATAAAAAAGAATAAAAATTGATGGAGGTCATTACTCTCAAAGGAAATGATTGAAGAGAGTGTCTGTCTACATTGAGATTGGGAGAGAGAAGAAAAGTCAAATTGGTTTATAATTCCTCCACCTGTACCCATTCAAAAACTTGACAATAAGATTAAATCACAAGATTGAACGAGAGAGAGAATGTTTGGGAATTAGTCTCTTGTTGTTGTACTTTTTGTACCACTTTTAGTGTAAAGAAAACTTGTTTTCAACAAAACTTTTTTTTTCGCTGTGTGAAATTGTCTCAGAAAAGTTTTCTTGTCTGAGAAAGAAATGGAACTTGGTTCTTTTTTTTATATTGGAAGAGACAGAATGGATTGACTTGAAATGTATAGGGGAGGATTCATGTTCGACATAAGAATTATAGAAGCTTTTAAGTTGACATTGTCAAGTCAAAGACAAGCGTTGGAAGGTGTAGAGAAAGAGAATAAAACAAGTGAAAATATCCACGTATGAACTTTACAGACTCTCCATCTCTTTCACATCCCAGGTGTTTCATCTCTGTGGGCACACCCAACTTCCCTTCATTTCCCATCCCTTTTATGGCTTTCTCTCAATCTTTCCAAAGGTTGTAAAGCAATTTTTTCCTTTCCTTACAAATATTCTGTATATGGTGAAAAGGTTCTTTATATTATCTTTCATAACAAAAGAGAGAGAAAAAATCAGAGCTCAATGTATCAAGCGCCTTTCATGTTTAGTAGATAGAAAACAATTCTCTTATTCCCTTCAAACAAAAAAAAACTTATCATAGATCCTTGTATAATATCTAGCTACCTTTTTCTTGTTACAAAAATAGATGGAAATTACCCAGTTCCTATTATACTTCCCTTTTTATTGGTTATACCACTCACCCAAGAGTCTTGTAACCCAGAAAAGAATATTCGTGTAAAAAGGTGGCCATCATGTGGTGGTGGCTCAGGTACGGATTTAGCTGGTTAACAAGAACATAGCTAGAGAAGGGATTATGTACATGCATCATTTCCCCCATTGGAAAATTTTCAAGAATATCGGACCATCTAAAGATATTATGGAAAATGGGGAATGGGGGGATGCTCACACTTTTTTGAACTCTGTCACGAACAACGAGTCTCTACAACTTCCGCTTCGTTTCCCCTCCCGTCCACCATTACCCTCAAGGATGTATCTTTAGGTAGAGACCCCCACATTGGTCAAAATATTTGAGTGTAAAATTGTAAGCAATTTCCATATATAAAAATAAATGTATTAAATTTATGTAGACAACGTCGTCATAGAGTTTACGACGACCCAAGCCTTATCTTGGCCCCACAAATTCTTTTTAGTTACGTGAGGGTAGAGTCAATACAAGGAGAGAGAAAAAAAACTACCCGTATGGATGATTCGATTGGTTTATCTCCATTTGAAACGGATTTTAACATGACTTTTCATGCCTTGATTCCTCCTCCCTCCCTTCCCTTAACATTTTATTGTTCCTACCTCCTCCTGTCTGTCGAGGTTACATGAGATTAACTAATAGATTTAACTTGTAACATTTCCACACAAACCCAACCTCATCCCCCTCTTTCCTTTTTTTTACTTGTTTATATTCCTCCTCTACCTCCAATAAATAATTCGTGTGCCTGATTGATTACCACTTGCCATTTCCACTTTTGGACTTTGAAACTTGTCTATCCTTCTTTTTTCTATCTATTCCTTTTTATAAATAGGAAGACTCATATTACTCTCATTACTCTCATATTACTCCCCTTTTTTAACCTCCTCTTAAAACTTGCCTTTAAAAAAATTGCCCCCGTCTTTTTTTGTACGGGGAAATGGAGTCTCATGGAAGTAAAAGAAGGGGAGGGGGGGTTATGGTAAAAAGGTATCAAGATAAATTATAACTTGAGTCCCCCCTCTCTCTTTCTGCACTGTACACTAGACACTCATTTCTAATGGGCTACAATTACCAAATTGGCACTCTTCAATTATACATAGTGGAGGGGAGATTCTAACTGTGTGTTGGTGTGCATTTAGTTTAGTGGAAGATAAATTAAACGACAAACTATGCTCCCTATATTAACTATAGTCAACCTTAACCAATGACTAAGGTGAGTCCTCCATTGCACTCAGTCGACATGTTTTAACAAGCAAAGTTTTGTTAAATGAAAATTAATTTATGCTGGCAACTTTATATTTACTCTCTCCCTCCCCTTTTTTTCATCAAACTCTTTTATTATTTAGACTCGTTTGTTTTTTTACATTTCATCAATCCACACACCTTCTCTATGTTCAAGTCAATTAAAACAATATAATTAGTTGAAAATTGTTTTTACTTTGTCATTCAAAATTTAATAGTACACATATTTAGTATCTATGAACATAGCCAGTAATTAAATCATTCATTGGCTTAAAATGTCAAAGTTTGTACTAAAGTAACATTTCATGTTCATGCCGAGTTCTAATTGGGGTCTCTAGTTAATTAAATAAAATAAATATGGGACAGTCATAATTGAGACAGTGTATACAATTTATGTCCACCTACGAGATTTAAAAATTAATTCCAAATTAATCTTTCCAATGTTGTGTATATTTATGATAAATGAGATTTTAATTATTTTTGTCTTTTTAACTAAAACATATTAAAATGTTCATCTCCACTGCACTCAACATTTGTAGAAAAAGAGAGCGAATGGGAGAAAAATGAGGGTTTTAAAAACATAAAAATTGTAGTCTCTGATATTACCCTTGTCTTTGTATGGAGAAAGGGGAGGGAGAAAGCACCCATGTATATTTATGGGTTCTAATGGTGGAAGAAAGCAGTTTTATTTTATTTACGAGAGAATTTGTTCCTGTAAAACAAATCCCAGCTCCCCGTAACATGAATTGTTCAATGAGGATGTAGTTTCTCTCCACTGAAAATATTCTTCGAGGACAATGAATAGGAGATTCGTTGGGGTGTATTACACAGGGCCATGGATATAGATAGAAAATTACCTACTTATATGCTCAACCCCCCTCCATGATAAGTTTAACGAGTTAGACCCACAAAGATTTTAGATTGGGCCTTAACTCAAATGTCCTAATACTGTTCAGGGTCACCCTCTCTCTCTTTTTTTCTCCAGCCACCAGGAGAAAATTCCAAAATATATACTTTCTCTTCCAAAAGTTGAGAAGCTGGAGAAAGGAGTAAAATTTGAGAGAGAGAAAGAGAGAAAAGGTTCATAATTTTAGAATGGGATGGGGAGGGGGGTCATGTCTATACACTAAAAGAAATTTAAACTGAGAATGAGGCTACATTTCATTTACAAACTGTATAATTTCTGTCCATTCTCTAATATCAGAAGAGAGAGGAAGAGATTCTCCATATATAATTTCTTTTGAAGATACTTGAAGGGAAAAGGCTCTCTCTCTCTTGTTTTTTTGCATGATGAGAGAAAGTAGAAAAAAATGGAGAAAAGGATTACAAGGGCAAGTTACAAGTACATTATTGATTAATGGCCACCATGCTGACTCTTCTCTCTCTGCTTTCTCTCGTGGCTGGGAAAGACAAATGAGCTGGTTGAGATTGAGACTGTGTCAAATAGAAAAAAAGAGGGAGAAAATGGCAACAAGAAGATGCTTGAGATGAAATGATCACATGCAATGACATGACATCATGATGGTTGGGAGTGTATACACACACTCACACTCTCTCTCGCTCTTGCTTGTAAAAATGGAGCCACGCAAGTTTTCTCCTTAACAAAGGCTTCCCTAATGAACATTCTCAAGAAAATTATTGAGTTGCTTTTCCCCTTCCCAAGTCATCTTTTTTGGCTCTTCATAAAATAGCCCCTTTTCTCTCTCTCTCTTGGTCATACCATCAACTGCGTAGCATAGTCTCTCTCCTATAACCATATAACCCCTCTCTCTCTCTCTTTCTATTATGGTCTAGTCAACTAAAATCCTCTCCCTAAAATCTTCTCTCTTAACACCAAAACCAGCTGAGACACTCTCTCTGTGTGTATAGACAAGAGAGAGAGAGACACGAAAAAAAGGGATTGAAGATTGGACCTTTATCATATGGAATCTCCCTTTCTCTATCCCTATACAGATATTACACCCAACTTTCATGAAATGGAGAAATGGACTTGAGAGACTCGACGATTTCTTTTATGTCATCATTCCTTCTCTTTTCTCCCAGCCTCTTTATCCCCTAAATCAACCCCCCTCCTCGTCCTTCTCCTCCTCCGAAAATGGAATGACATGAAATTGAGAAGATTCTTATAGCCACTGGCTTTATCTTCATCTCCTCTCCCCTCAAAACATTCTTCCATCACACATTATCATTCCCACGATTCAACTGCTTGACCAACTTGTTCCATCTTTTATTTGTAAAACAAATTCCTTGTCTTTTCTTCCTCTACAAGGGAGGGAGGGGCTTCAATTTGCCAACAGGTAAAAGAAAAGACTTTTAACCTCTTGATCTCAAAATGCACAAATTTCTATTTGTCTAAAAAATTTCCCTGTAGTGGTCCCGAGTACACAAGGAGAAAATAAATATTTTTTCTACTTTCTCTTTTTTCTATTTTGTTACTCTCCCCACTGAAATTTCATATTACAAACAAAAAAAAAAGTAAATAGAAGTACACACATGAAGAGAGTTGGGAAATTGTCACCGTACTCCCCCTACCCAGTTTTTAGATTTGAAGTCATGCAAAAATAACATAAAGTTTCTTTATTCATTTCTCCAATTGTACCCGCAAGACCCTCACACAAAGAGAGAGAAGAGTCGGGGAGCTAAATGAGAAAAGCAAATACACCAAAAGAAAATAGAGCCACGGAGAGAAAAGCGGAAAGAAAAGTCGAGTAGATTCTGAATGAGGAGAAAGAGGGGGGGGGGAATATAAAGAGAAAGGAAATTATATGGGCATCTAACCTCTACAAGGGGAGAACAAGCAAAAAAAAGAGAAGACATGGAACCTCTGCACATCTCATTCTTTTCCATGCAAGCAAAAGACTGAAAGAACATGCTCAAGAGAGAGAAAGTCGAGTCAAGGCATGAAATGCCAAAGGCAATCTGTGAAAAAAAAACTACCCCTCCTTTTTCTCAATGGTTAAACGAAATATGAGCAATGCAAAAAAATGCAAAAATAACATAAACTAGACTACGGCATCTCACCAGCAAAAAAAATCATACTCAATTTTTTGTATCCTACAAAGTTTATATTTTTCTATCCCTCATTTTCATCTTTGTTACCTCTATACTTTTTTTCTAAAAAAATGAAGGGAGAATATATGAAAAACTTCTCTTGTAAAAAAAAGAAGAATAGAAAACGCAACAGTAAATCAAATAAGGGTACAGAAGTCATTTCCAACTACATTAGGTTTTGGTTTATTACACAAAATTGAGTTATGTAAAAAACGGGAAAAGTAAGCCATTTACAAACTGCCAGAGGAAACAAAAGGGCGGAAGAGAAAAAAAGAAGGGGGAGAAACTATGAAAATTTGGGGTTTATTTATTCTCGCAGAAAAAAGAAATCTATACTTTTCATATCACTCACCTACGTCCCTTAATAGAACATGTAAAGTTGAAACATTTTAAACATTACACAAAGAATAAATTGGATTCAAACTAATCTTGAGTTGGCAGGTGTATACTCTACTCTCGTCCATAATCATGTCACCAAGGTAAACAAACCACAAAATAAAATAAAAAGATTTTCCCATACTCTATAAACCTCCATTGGCAAAAAACTTTTTCCTGTTAGAAAAGGGTCTGGGTATAGACTGAAGGGAATATTTGTACATTTGAGATGGGGAATGTTTTGTATAATCAAAAGACCTGAATGTAATTTCTTGTTCTAGTGGGGGCTTCTGGTAAAGTCAGACTTGATGAATTATTCCAGCAAACTTGTCTATGATAGCCAGTGATGATAAGTGAAATGAACAATTTCATCCGTTTCCTTCATGATCATTAAACTATACCCCCCTCCTCTCAACTTCTTATGCATCCCATAAACTACACAACTCTCTCTCTCTCTCTATTTTATTCCATTAAGTAAAAAGCAACATGCACCCACTACCAAGGCGAGTAAAGACAATTGGTTTTGAATGCTACAGGGAGACGATAGGGGGGAGGGGGGTAGTCTGTAAAGTTGTGTCTTGTGTTTGTCTCAGACTAGGAATTTTAATAATAACAGACAAAATGTTTCATGGTGCATTCTGAAATGAGTCCATTTACTACTCAGAGAAAATGTTCCATAATTTATTATAATTTCAATTCCATTTCTCTCATGCGCTTTCTTCTCCTCATGACAAGAAAATGCAGAGAGAGAATTCCCCCATGCATTTTCTCCATATAAAAAAACCAAACTAAATTGAGTCTGTATACTCACAGATTTACCAGACAAAAATTTAGCATAGAAAATAAGGACAAGAAAACCAAATCAAAGGGATTTTTTTTGTTGTTGCTCTTGTTAGACTTGTAATAATCAAGGATTGTCACAAGGGAGAGATGCTGAGGATTGTCAAGATGAAAGCCACAAAATATTTGAATAGAGACTCCATGTTGATTTTCCCCCCTCTCTCTCTCTTGTAATGTAATCTGAGTCTCATGTAACATCATTGATGACATGCTCATCAGCCACATTGAAATGGTTTGAGAAACACTAACGAAAAAAAAAGTTTCCAGTTAACTCTTCAACATGAATTGTAATGGTAACTCTTCATCTAATCTTTGTGTAATAAAAATCACCGCATCGTTGCATATTCTAAGCCCATGCCTTTACATTGCCTCTGTTGTGTCTGCTGTATAGATACTCGAGAGTTTTTGAAGAGAGAAAGAGGAGGAGAGGGGTTTAAAGTTACTTGGCCTCTCCTTTGTTATTCTCAATTTTAGTGTGCAGTAAAATGTTCTCTAATTACGCCTTTTTTCCTTTGACTCGTTGTAGAAGAGAGAAGGATACCTTTCTATTTGGTGAGTACTTATGAGTAGCATCTCATTCCCTTTCCCTTTGATCAAAATGGAGTACTTTGTGCTCTCAATCGAGAATAAATAAATAACTACCTTCCACTCTATCCCCCTCCATCACATGACACACACTTTCACTTTCACTATTCTGCCCATGGACCAAAATATTTCTTTTTTTTGGTGTTGACAGAGAAATTCTAATCTTTTGTCACAATTTGTAAATTAACAAATTTCTCAAACTCACTAGCCCCATTTACATCAAGTGAGACGAGACTTCATTTTCTCCTCTTTTTTGGTTAATTAATTATAGAGTCCAAATAAAAGGTCTCTTTGTCCACCATAAAATGTAATTTTTAGTTTATAATCATTCAACACAAAAGTTGAAAGTGTCTTTATTTATAATTGTTTGACAAGTTTTTTTCACGTTAATTTAATTACATTAAACATTTCATGGAGATGTGAGAATAAAATCTAAATTATTTAGTGTCATCTTCATATCTCAACATGACAGGATCTGTCATGTCCTGACATGTTTTTTTTTACTGGAGAAAACTACAGGAAATACAAAAGAATTAACTAAATCGTGGAGACTAGACTTTTAATTTGATTTGTTCAATTCAATTAATTTAAAAGTGTTGAAATCTACAAATTAATTATTAATTATATAACAATTTCGTTAATTTACATGAAATGACTGACATATTTTTTGAAAATTTTTGTGTACACTTTAATTTCAAAAAAATACAACATTTAATTGTGAATTATATTGTATTCAAATACTTGTTAGAGAAAGTTATACAAAACTTGCCCATTAACTTTCGAATTATAGTTAATTTTTAAATAAACAAAATCTAATAAATATTCAATACACAAGATTGAACATAACTTTACCTACAATTTCCTTTAAGCCTGCAAAAGGATAATCTCATTAAAAATGGAGACATGTAAGTTTAAGTACACATTAAATAATTAATGACCAACTTAAAACCTTTAATAGTTTAGTACTTTGACTTGCCTACTAATTATTTTCTTTACCTGAATTCTAATTAGTCAAAAAATAATCTTTTTGTATGGTAAACTAGTTTTGTGCATTAAATACTAAGAAAATAGTAAAAATAAAAATTTTTCTTCCTTTCATCTAAAATAATCAAATTAAAAAGTCATTTGAATTTTCTTCTTTAGAAGAAACTTTTTATTTCTAAACAAAGTTGGAAATTAATTAGTCTAGTTTTCTTGTTCAAGACTATAAAATTAATTATGAATGATTTTTATTGAAATGACAGTAGTACTCTCTCTGAGAATGGTTCCATGATAAATAAATCGTAAAGGTCACAACTTTTGTCTTCAGAAAGAGAGAGAGACGAAGATAAGAAGAGAAAGACGGAGAAAAAGAATGTCCACTGAATTAAATATGTTAAACGAGAGAGGGGCTAAACATGGAGAGAAAGTTTTATTGGAAAGTGAATGAAAGTGCAGTTCAAAAGAAGGAGCCTTTGTTATTCAAAGGGAGTTCGTATGACAAGATTATAAAGGACAAAGTACGGGGATATTTTTTCATGTTTACTTTCCCCTATCATCGACTGGGGATGACCCCAGTCCTGTCACACACTCAACCCACCCCAAAAAATTGAGGAAATAACAAGGCTCAAGGAGAGCCAGGAAAAGAATTGTCATTTACTTTGCTTTCTCTCTCCTCGTGCACTTGATGCATAATGCACAGAGAGGAGAGGGGGGGGGCAGTTTCTCATTGGCAATTCCTAGCGCTATACAATGAATATTCCATCATAAATATTTTAGCCTGTATACCCCTCACAGTCCTCTATATGACTACACATGTAGACACACTTTCATGTTTACCTTCGTCACTCGAAATTCAAGAAATTTATGTTAGGAATTTGGGTCGGCTATAGAGAGATAAAAAAATATGAAAGGGAATACGGAGAATAAGGATGAGAGAGGAATATTGTGTACAGTTTACATACGCAGTCTGTCTGTCACGAATAATTTGGAGTTATTTGCCGTCGTAAATAAGAAAAGTGAATATATATTTCCATTACACCAACCTCTGTCCCTTCACCCCCCCCCCTCCTCTCTCTCTCTCTAAAAGTTTCACTTTCACACGCTATCAAAATGAGGCACAAGATTTGAAAACTTTGCATTTCAGAATAAAAACTTTCTCTCTCTCTCCTAACCAATTGAAAGAAAGGATAGATTTTATTTTTCAAGAGTTATTTTTTTGGAACATTTTCTCCTGCATTCCTGGACTGTTCTACATTGAGAAAAAGAATTAAGAATGTTTTTAGAACAAAAAAAAGTTTAAACTGAATTGTATAACCTAAAGCATTTTTTTCATTTTTTTTCTCTACTTGACACCAATCTTTTCCTCGTACTTTCTCCCCTTGTACAATTGTAGAAAAAACAAAAGCTTTGTTTTTGGTTCGTATCATTTATTTACATTTTTTATTATGAATTTTCAGGAAAGAATCTTGGAAATTAAAATCATATTTAAATTAATTTTTTTTCAAGTCATGTCAATTCTATTCAAATTACATGCTCTCCAAAATTAAATAGTAAAAAAAGAGAGAGAGAGAAATGAACAAAATAGCTAAATTTTTGACATTAATTGTCTCATTTGTATATCCTCCGGTTAAATAAAATATTTTTGTCTTCCCCACAAAACATGGCAAGTTTTGAAAAAGGTAGTAAAATATGAAAATCAGTAATTTGACTAGAGTTGTTAGTAAAAGAAAGAGAGACTATAATTTACAAAAATGATTCCATAGAAATGAGAGAGAGAGCTGGAGGGGAGAGATTCAGAAATCTTGAAATTGTTTTAAAATCCCTAAAATTTACTGTATACAAAATAATCTACCAAATTAATGCCCCCCTCATTTCCCTCCAATGGAAATTTGAGAGAGAAAGCAAGTTTTCACTTGTCAAAAAAAACTTTTGGATTTTACAAATAAAAAAACACAAGATGGGTCAAAAGGTACTCATAAAATAATTTGTAAAAGAGAGAGTTGAAGAGTAAATCATGACGGTGTTCATCGCATTAAAATTTGGGGAAGATGCGATCACTCAAAAAAAAGTAGGAATCTGGCCATGGGACTAAAAATAAATTTTATAGACTCTATAGACAAGTTTAGAATTTGAAAATAAGCTTCTCTAGAAAATATTGTAGGGGAAGGGAGGGTAAGTATTATAAAATGGAGTTGATATATATAATATGCTTATAATCCAAAGCTTGGAAGGCATGACAATACCACTGGTTCATCTATAATGGATGGAATATACATTATAGAGAGATAGAATTTCAAAAAACTTTTTTTCCCTCGTCTTGTGTCTACAGGGTGGCACATAACCTTTTGCACCCCCCCCCCTACAGCCTAAACTACAGACACTAGAAAAAATCCAAAAATACAGTTTTGTAAAGCTTTCAATTCTACATCTAGCCCTTCTACTTTCGTTGACCCAG